>JBBPBX010062602.1:0-20774 GCA_038048925.1 Garcialebias charrua
GTCCCACGCTCGTGGGCGTCTGGACATGCTTTGTTCAAGAAGATGTTGAACTCTGCAGGTGAGTTAGCGTAGCCAAAGGGACACCTGTTAAAGGTGTACTGACGGCCACCAAAAGTGAAAGCTAGTTTGTACTGGTCCTCGGCGCGCACAGGGATGGTCCAAAAACCAGAGGCGACGTCGAGGGTCGAGAAGTACTTACCATTGGTGACCTTGGGCAGTTCCTGTTGGAGTTGCGTCATAGGCCATCTGGATAAGGGAACTTGTTTGTTTAGCTTTCGGTAGTCTATAGTGAGTCTCCACTTACCATTTGGTTTTAACACCGGCCATAAAGGCGCAGAGTAAGTGCTGTTACAGTATCGGATGATACCTTTTTCTAACAGGTCATTAATGATTTCTCTGATAGGTTGATGTGCTGCCAGAGGAATCTTGTACTGTCTGACAAATGCAGGGGGAGCATTAGGCGGGGTTGGGATGCTCACTGTGTGGAGCGTGGTCAACCCACAATCCATCGAGTCAGTCGAGAATGATCTCTCATATTTTAGAAGAACTTTGCGAAGTTTGTCCCTTTCTTCATCAGTTTTCAGGGCGTCGGCTTGGGCGACCACCTGGTCAATCTGTGAAGCAACTGAGAGGGGTTCTTGTTCTTTGGGGAGCTCCAGTGAGTCCCCTTCAGTGTCGTAAAACCTGTCAACAGGTAGTGCACTGTAAGTTTGGGGGCATAGACTGTCTCCTTTGTTGAAACCGAACCTGCGGACAGTGTCCTGGTCGGACTCAGTGGGGGAGAAAAGAGCTATGGCCTGTGTTGGTTTCGTGAACAAGACTTGCCCCGTGTGTTGATTTGGGATCAAGTTTTCTGGGAGTCCTCCCAGAAATGGAATGCTTAGCTCAAAATCATGAAAATCAGTAGAGATCAACCATCCTAGCTGTGTGTTTTTTGGGATCAGTACCTCTTCTGTGCTTGTGTTGCACACAGCAACAGTCGTGGTTCTGCAGTCGAGGGTCACTTGGCATGTGGCCTCCATGGACAGTCCTAAGTTGAAAAACATAGGAGATGGTTGAAAGTATGCCTGTTTTGTGCTAATAGCTTGTCCTTTCATGATGTGACACATCACTGGCTTGTTCATAACCTGAGGTGGTACCGCAGTGTTATGGCTGTTAGCAATCTGACAGACCTCTGGAATGGTCTGTCCAGCCTTAAGGTTCTCTGTGGTCAGCACAGGAGAGTCCTTTGTGGCCGTGTCTAGTGACCACAGTACATTGTTGTTGATGTCCACTCGGACACCTAATCTTACCAAAATGTCGGAGCCTATGTAGGTTGCATGTGGTAAGTTCGGGACCACGAGGAACGGGTGATCCAGTTCTCGTTGGTTCCAGATTAGTTTCAGGTCAATGATCCCTATTGCGGTCATTACCTGTTTATCGTTGGGGTCTAACGAAAAGCGGAAAGCCTTTTTGTTCATATCTAGACCCAACTGTTTCTTAACCAAGGTTCCATAGACAGCTTGGCTGATCGCTGATTTCTCCGTCCAAGGAGATAGAACAGCATCATCGGTGTGGGATCCTTGGATCTCAACACCTTTGACTACCTGTGGTAGGTAGTGTTCGGTGAGCGCCAACTGTTTCAGCTCGCAGAGGGGGCTCTCTTGTTGGGCCTCTTCTGCCTCACCTATTTTGGAAGGTTCACTTACCGGGATTGTGCTCTCGGTTGAGGATTCCCTTGTGCCTTCTGAGGTACCTGCTGTTAAACAGTCAGTGTCACCTTGTGTAGGCATATCGATCGGCAGTGGTTGGCTCACTCTGGTCCACATTGTTTGATCGCCATAATCTATAATCGCGTCAAAGCGGTTTATAAAGTCTTGGCCAACCAAAAATGGGAATGAGTCAACGGTGGACACGTGTACCGGGTGGTACAATGTCGTTTCACCAATCTGCATGTGAACCATGGCTATAGCTGTCAGGGTTGTACTCGTATCCGAGAGGCCCTGCAAGACTATAGCACATTCTTTGAGGGGTATTTCCCTGTCAACACCGTTAGCAGCTAGCCGTAGCTCTTCCAACAGTGTGGGTGACATAATGGTTATGTCTGCCCCACCATCCAAGAGGGCCTCTTTTGTGAGGACCCCTTCCAACGTGATGGACAGGTAAGCTTTCTTAGCGGGCCCCTTTCTGATAATGTTACACAGGAACCTATCAGGTTTTCTCCGACGTTTATCACGTCTACCCCTGACTGTGTGACTTTCATTTATCAGTACTGGTAGTGCAGACACACATGGGTCTGAGTGTTCAGTTTGTGGCGAGCCACTATCATTGGTGAGTGAGCTTTCCCCCCCTTTTCCAGACGAGGGGTTCTCGGACTCCGTAACAACGATGTCATGGATACATTTAACGTTCTGTTGACTGTCACACCCCGGACTGTCAATGATTTGACTGTCGTTACCCTGATTGCCAGTATCCTGACTATCAGTACCTTGGTGATTGTCATCAATTGTGGCATTGATGTTATTTGTGTGCTCAGAGTTACCATATCAATGATAGTGCTACACATCACACCAGGTTTGTTCTCATTTTTTGTATTACCCAACACTTCGAACATCTGACGTATGTTCTCCATGTCTTCTGGGGATAGAGGGCTATGGCCTTTCCTCTGGAACTTTTGCGATTTTTTGCCTGTCTCGGACTGTTCTGTTCGAGGGGTAGGAAGGGCTTGTCCTTGACTTGGGGGTTCCTGTCGGGACCACCCATTGTTATATGGTTTACTCTTGTGACCATCTTTCTTATCCTTAGGATGTGCACCCCCCTTTTGATATTGTCTTCCGAACTCTGGGTCTTGTCTGAGCCACTTCGGGTCATAGTTCCAGCGGACACCTTCGCTACGTGTTTTGTCAGGTCGAAAATTCTGTTTTTTCTCACCTTTTGTAGGAAAAGGAGTCGTTTTCCGCGCCCCTTCCAGCTCTAGTGAGTTGGATTTGACCATCTCACCCGGGCACACCTCAAAGGGTGTTTTGTTTGGTGTGCGACCTGTAAAAACATCTATCGCACACTCTCTTATTTCATCGATGGACCTCCGTTTGTAGTTCGCGCTGACATGAACTTTCTCCCTTATGTCAGGGCAGAGGTTTTGGCTGAAAATATACTTAAACCCTACCTCCTCCTCCATTTCAGGTTCGCATCTGTCGCCGAAATAGGCACGGAATATTCGGTCATAATATGACCTTGGGTGTTCATTCCTACCTTGCTTGATGTTAGCTGCTGCTATGATGCCATCGGGCCCCGTGCAAGGAGTAAACTCCTTTATCAGCGCAGCACAGAGAAGACTGTAGTCTTTCATCACTGCTTCTCGTTGACGCTTCATGAAAGCATGCACTGTCCTGTCCGATGTTAACCTTAACAGACAGATTCTATCATCAGCTGTAGCTTCTGGGAAGCGTTGAAGCTGGAAATCAAGGTCATCGAGATAGATCTTGGTTTCATGTGAGCCCATCGGGCCAGGAGCGAAGGTTTGAATGCTTTTAGCCATATTCCGTAGTTCAGCCATTGATAGAGGTATTTGTGGGTTATTATCAGATCCACTTACCGGTGCATCCGGTGGGATTGTCGGTTTTAGAGGCCCTAAGGGACGGCGCGGCGGTGTTGCTAGGCGGTGGTGTTGGTGTTCTAGGCGGTGGTGTTGGAGGTCTGGGCTCATCTAGAGACTGACCCTTAATTAATGCCAGACATTTTTTCTTTTCTTGGTTTAATTTGTATTCAGTTGAGGCCAGCTTCTCCCTGCATTCTTTTAATGCCGCTCGGTTGTCTATAGACTCGCGTTGTAAGTCACAACACCGACTGTGGAGTTCTTCTTTTTCAAGAACGGCCGCATCATGTTGAGCATTAATCCTGAGAATTTGCTGTTTGGTCGCCTCGTATAACTTTAAAGTATGGTCTTGGCATTTCATGAGGTCATTCCATATCTCCCCTGTCTCCTGTAAACTTTTAGTTAAACGTTCAATCTCAGCCTGTTTAAGATCGCAAACCAGTTGAGTCTTATCGTTCGCCTGAGACTGTTTTAGTGACTGAACCTCCACCTGCAGTTTGTCAGCTTCAGCTCGAGCTAGTTGTAAATCAACATTTAATGTTGATCTTTCCGCCTTACGTTTTCTTTGTTCACGCTTCAAATCATGCTCTAGAGCTGAATTTTCCCTGACTTCCTGGTCCAACCTTGCCTTTAGTAACAGGGCCAGCTTTGCTAAGCGCTCCATACTGACCTTTTTTGCTTCCTTTTTCGAGCCACCGCTTGCCACTTTTGTCAGTTCAGAGCATAACGTTGGTGGATTCATTTCAGGCATCGTTTTACCATAATCTGTAAATATTCCTGCAAGCTGTCCTAAAACCTTATCAATCCAGTCTGGCCCATCAACTTCAGCCTTTTGATCCGGGCCTTGAGGATCAGGGTCCACTGGCTCTGGACCTGATTCTGCATCTGACTCTTTGTCCGATTCAGGATTTGATTCAGGGTCTGGTTCATGATCTGATTCAGGAGGATTCACCTCTGGGTCTGCACCTGAGTCTGTAACCAGCTCCATATCTACTTCTTCTTCGTCTGCCATCGTTATGTTTTGATTTAGTTTGAATCAAAATTTAGCAGATTTGTTTAATTCTTTTTTCAAGAGAATGTATTTGGAGCGAGAAGTGTACTTTTTGTTTGTTATTTTAAATTCTTTTATTTATAAAATAAGCAAAAATGTTTGTCTGTACCTCTGTTATTCTAAATTTTTTATTTAAAATAAACAGGATTTTCTGTTAGTGTACAGAACAATTTTTAAGCTGGTAATTTCACCATAAAAATGCTGACTTTTTTATGATGTCTTTGAGAAAACTCATCTGTCAACGTCTTTTAACCAACAGGGGGCAGCTTCGAGACTTAATTTTATCACGAAGAGACTGATTTTGTTTATTCAGTATTTAAACTAAAAACAACCTTTTCAGAATTAGTTTCTAGTGTGTCAGTGATAAACGCTCGAACCACGTTCTTGTCAGAGACAAATCTATGTTGTTAGACAGTTTAGATGGCTTTAAATGAGTGTTTAAACTCACTGTGAGTGTGTGAACTGCTTATCACCCGAAGTGCACCTGGAAATGACGACACAAGTAGGCGGGTCGACGCAGCGCGTCACCAGCTTCCGTTGAGCGAGGCGGAGCTCGCTAAACAGATACGTGACGTCAACCAATCAATCACAGCGCTTGTAGTCCTTTTCCCAAGCAACCATGGTGAATGTAGTTCTATTACCTTCGACCAATGCAGTGCCGGAAATGACGACAAAGTGGGTTGTTCGCAACAGCGTGCGTTCCCAAATCAGCGAATCAGCGTTCGCTACGAGAGTGATTGACAGTTCACAGCTCTCGTTCATCCAATCACAGCTCATAAACAGACATGTCGGACACGTCTTCTTAACGTTAGCTTGCACAGCAGACCACAACTTTATAGACTCTTAAAACAACTCAAACGCTACAAATTAACTTCCCAAAATTCTGAAACATGCGGCGAACACACCTAGACAGGCCAACTTAGTTACGCTCAGTAACACAGCACTGCAGCTGTTGAACAAACACGGACTCTCTCGGAGCGCGTCAAGGTCGGTTCTGGTCCACTTTTAGTGGAGCAGAAAACTCGGGTCTGAACCCATTCGACAACGTTCTAACAGTAATATGCTTCTTTGACCTGCTCTAAAATGTAAAATACCAGCACAGCAATCTTGTAGATGTTAAAGTAGCTTTCAGGCTTTTGACTCGGCGGTCAAACAAAGCTTTGTACAGGAGTCTGCGTGAACTGGACCGAACCAGAACCCCCACAGACCACGGACTGACAAAAACCTCACCTGAATGCTTCCAACAGCGTGTAACAGAGTTGAAACGAATAACAATTCCTCAGCCTCAAATGATAAAAACATGCAGAATCTGCCTGCTTTGAACACTTCCAGCCAAAATTATTATCCTCAGAGTTTAAAACTCGGATCCTAATATGCAAACATGACGTTACAGTTCATGAGAGACCACAGATATATCAATAAACTTTCAGAAAACACGTACGGCCACCAGATTTATCAATAAACTTACGGGCCACCAGATGTAGGAAACATGAGGGAGACCATATATTGTGTCTTTAAACACATATAGTGCCACCCAGATGTAACTAAAGGATTTTAACAGGGGTCAGTATTAAGCTGATCTCTTTATCCTTAATTAACTTACTTATTCAGATTGAATAGTAAATCCCAAATCCTTTACATCTGCCACTCTGGTTCTATGTGTCATGCAATTATGTGGTTTTTTAGGTGGGCTTATGATTGGGATTTTACATTAGGCCCTACCTATATGCACCTGGTATGTAAGCTATCATGGTTTAGATCAGCTACAATTACCAATTAAGGGGTGGATCAATTCTGTAAAATTAGATATAGGGATCTGTACCTATAAAATTTTGGAGGGCTTCTGTAACGAAGGCCTCTAATTCCAAACTATTCCTCCATTCATTACTTAGTTTAGGTTAAACTAAAATAAAAATGAAATATAGTTTGATCTAAATGTCTGTTGTCTTTTAGACGAACGACGTAGGATTTGGTATTCCTAATAAATTTTGAAGTCTATGGCGAGACTCATCAAAATGAATAGACAATCTAGAATAGAAACGATCGAATCGGTTCAATTTAGAAATTGTGAGACCAGTGTAGTTTATTGTACCTTGAGTAGCTTTAAACTACATTGACTCTTCGACGATTGAGATTTAACAAAACGAACTGCATGTTGGCATAGTTAAATCCATATCATTCATTAACCAATGTTAATACAAAACCTTTTTGGCTGGGAGTGTTCAGAACCAAACAATATCTCAACTAATGACAACAGTAATGACTAAACAACAAGGAAACAACGTTTCACTGCTTCGACACACTCTTGTCGTCAGATTCCAAAGTGCAACACACAAGAAAAACAGGTCTCAACTTTATGACCGAGGTCAAATTAAATCTCGTGGATTTAAACGGTTGTTAAGATTAGTTTTTTGTTGTGGGTTTTAGGCTTAGCGTTTCTAAGTTCAAGTTGGACAATGCGACTTATAGGGTGGAAAATATGGTAGTTTAAACCTGATTAGTTTATTTACTAACTTGTGTTTGTACGACCTTATTATCCCATGAAGTCAGTAAGTTTGTGAGATCTTTGTCTTTTGTGGAGTCATTGAACGCCTTGTAAGGTTTGATCTGATTTCGATGTACCCATTTAGCAATTGGCTCTTTGCGGCCTTTGCTGATTTTGATTTCGTAGACGACTGAGGACACTTTGTCTGTTATCAGATGAGGTCCAGTCCACCTGGGCATTAGTTTGCGGGCGAGAGTTCCGGTCCGGACCCTCCTTTCCCGGTTGCTGGGGCGAACGTATAGTACCAGACTCTGTCTCCCACTTGGAGTTCATTGTGAGAGGCCTTTTGGTCATAGTACGCCTTACGTCCTTCAGCGGATCTTTCCAGGTTTTTCTGGGCGAAAGCAAAAGTGTTTCTGAGGTGTACATTCAAATCTTTGTCTTTGGCATGGCCTAACATCACCCCCCTTTGGTCATGGGGGACCACGAACACAGGTGAGGACGTCCGTCCATGGGCACAAGTTAGGATGCCACCGTTTAGTTTAAGCTGTTCGCGCAGCTGAGAGAAGACGGTACACAGGAATCGTTTAGGTTTCGGCCAACGTATCTTCTTACGTTTACCTCTTTCCGTGTAATTCAGGTGCGTCACAAACGTCAGCGCAGTCGCAGGTGTGTCTGATTGTACAGACTGCGACGGGTCACTGTCGTTGTGTGTGTCTTCCCACTTCTTGACTGAAGAGGGGCTCTTTGAGTCTGTAAAAACTATGTCATTTCTGACTAGTTCTAGACACAAATGTCCCTGAACCAAGGTTTCATCGAAAGCTTGGCTGATAGCCGATTTACCTGTCCCAGGGGACAGTACAGCAACCTCGGTGTGGGGTCCTTGGATCTCCACACCTTTCTCTACCTGTGGTAGGTAATGTGAGTTTGCCCCCTTCTTGTCTGATGAGGGGTCCTCGTAATCTGCAACAATGATGTCCAAGTGACTGTCAGCGTTTGGATGACTGTCATTTTCTGGACTCAGATGCCCTTGAACCAAGGTTTCATCGAAAGCTTGGTTGATTGCCGAATTACCTGTCCCAGAGGACAGTACAGCGTCTTCGGTGTGGGATCCTTGGATCTCAACACCTTTCACTACCTGTGGTAGGCAGTGGTCAGGGAGTGCTGAATGTGTCAGCTCACAGAGGAGGTTCTCTTGTTGGGCCAGAGTTTGGTCCAACTTTTGGGTCTCTTCTGTCTCACCTGTAGTTGAAGGTTCACTTACCGGGCTCTCGTCCTCGGATGAGCAGTCCCGTGTGTCCTCTGCGGTACCTGCGGTTAGGCAGTCTGTATCGCAACTAGGAAGCACTTTTATTGGCAGGGGTTTTCTCACTGTGCTCCACATTTTCCGTCGACCATAATCTATAATCGCGTTGAAGCGGTTTATAAAATCTTGGCCAACCAAAAATGGGAATGAGTCAAGTTTAGACACGTACACCGGGTGGCGTAGTGTCATTTCGCCAATCTGCATGTGAACCATAGCCATAGCTGTTAGGGTTGTTCTCGTCTCTGCGAGACCCTGTAGCTCAATAGCACATTTCTCAAAGGGTATTTGCCTGTCAACACCGTTAGCGGCGGTCCTCAGCTCCTCGAACAGCTTGGCCGACATAATGGTTATATCAGAACTACCATCCAGGAGGGCTTCACGCTCAAGGACACCTTCCAGTGTGATAGGCAGGTAAGCTTTCTTAGCCACCCCCCTTTGTATAAAGTTACACAGAAACCTCACAGGTCTTGGCCCACGTTTCTGTTCACGTGTGACTCTGTCTGTGTAATCTTGTTTACTGTCAGCATCTTGTTGGCTGTCAGCATCATGACCTTCAGGATGTTGTTGTGTGTCAGCAATTGGTTTGCTGTCAACATCCATGGCAATGTTGGTAGTAGTGTGCGCTGAGTTATTTGTGTGCTCTGAGTCTTTGTGAAAGACAGTGCTACACATCGCTCCAGGTTGGTCAATGTCGATAGTGTCATTATCAATGATAACGCCACTCATTGTATCAGGTTGGTCATCCTCTGTATCATTCAAGTTTTCAAACAACCAACTTATGTCCACTATCTCCTCAGAGCTTAGAGGTATGTTGCCTTTTTCCTGGAACTTCTGTGACCTTTTGCTACTCCCGGACTGTCCAGTCCGCAGTGCAGGGGCAGGAGGGGCTTGTCCTTGATCTGGGGGTTCCTGTTCGGACCCCCTATTGTGATATGGTTTACTTTTGTGACCATCTTTCTTATCTTTAGGACGTGCGCCCCCCCTTTGAAATCGTTTTATGTACTCTGGGTCTTGTCTGAGCCACTCCGGCTCATTGTTCCAGCGGGCATCTTCACTACGTGGTTTGTTAGTTTGAAAAACATGTTTCTTCTCGCCTTTTTTAGGAGAGGGAGTTGATGAACTTATCCCTTCCAGCTCCAGCGAGTGGGATTTGACCTTTTCTTGGTAATGTAGTTCACGTTCTGGTTTTGTTTTTAACCAGATCGGGTCATTGTTTTGTCTGTGAGCGTCACAAACATTTACAGCACCCCGTTGTGTTTTTAATTCGCCTAACAAACGTTCGAACTCAAGTTTTTTTCGGTGATCTTCTTCACGTTCTTGAATGCACTTCTGCTTTAATACTTCCAGCTCTTCACGCCTTGATGCGATCAGCTTGAAAGCTTCATCATAATCGTCATATCCCATCTTTGTTTTGAAATTTCTCCAAATTAATGAGAGATGTTTGTTTGAATCAATAAGACGGTATTTATAATAGTGTATGCAAATAAATGCTTTCTTAGCGGTGAGTTATTTAACTAAAACAGCTTTCTGGGTTTGTTCCTGTAATCTATAAACAAGTCTTTCCTTCATTCAGTACCTTTTTATTTATTTTAGGTTTTACCTTCAATGAAAAATATGGTAAGTTAAGCCTTCGTGGCCGTATTAACTTAATAGACCTATTTTTTAAAACAATTACTATTAAACCACGCTTAATGTTTTCTGTCTTTCACTCAACCGCCTTCTTAAAGATTTCAAATAAATGCAATGTTCACACTAAAATGTTAGCAGATTTTGTTTTATTTTGCTCCAAGAGAATGTATTTCAGATTCAGTAAAACTGTTTTGAGTTGCCGCAGTTATCTGGATTGAAAAATGTAATTTTGTTTGTTATTTTAAACTTTTTATTTAAAATAAACTGGAGTCATTAATTGTACACAGAAAAACGTTAAAAATGCCATTTTTAACTAAAAGTGTGCAGTTGTGCACACCAATTCTGTTTAAAATTCAGAGATGTGAAGAGCTTAATGTGGAAATGCTCTATTCTCCATCATTTTTTTTTTTTTTTTTTTTATTTAATTTGAAAATCAAATAAAAGAATGCCCTTTTGAGTGTTATTTTAAATCTCTTCAGTATTTAAAATGAGCATAAATTGTTTGTCTGTACCTCTGTTATTCTAAAATTTGTATTTAGAATAAACAGGAGTTTTTGTTTGCGTACAGAACAATTTTAAAAGCTGGTAATTCACCATAAAAATGCTGACTTCTCATGATGTATTTGAGAAAACTCATCTGTCAACGTCTTTTAACCCACAGGGGGCAGCTTTGAGTCGTAATTTTATCACGAGGAGACTGATTTATTTCATTCAGTATTTAACTGAAAACTACCTTTTAGAGTTAGTTTCTAGTGTGTTCGTGATAAACGCTCGAACTGCGGTCTTGTCAGAGACAAATCTATGTTGTTAGACAGTTTAGATGGCTTTAAATGAGTTTTTAAACTCACTGTGAGTGTGTGAACTGCTTTTTTTATATATTTTTTTAAAGAACTTTATTTAAGCAAAACAAGTATACATCAAAACAAGAGAATGAAGTATACAACACAATATAACAACCACACAAACAAACAGCCAGGGGTGATAACTACATAAGAATATGCAAAGATGTACATATAGAAATTGTTCTTAGAGCCTTTTCATTTGTAGAGTCTGTTATTGATTTGATATACAGTTCCATTTCTTTAACAAAAACAGAGAAACAAGGTGTTTTATTACCAAATTTACATTTATGAATATAAAATTTAGCAAAGAGGATTAACAGGTTTATAATAAAGAAACGTTTAGTATCCTTTCTATGGAATTTATAGAAACAAAATAAAACATTTTCCCAGCATAATGAAAAATTATTTAAAATATGATCATTAATAAACCTACTAAACTCAGACCAGAACCTATGTGCAAAGGGACAGAGCCAAAAGAGATGTGTCACAGTTTCTGGATGGCCCTCACAGAAGCTGCAACTAGTGTTTATGTCTCTTTTAAATTTAACCATATAGTGCTTAGCAGGGTAAATTTTATGGAGAATTTTAAATGACACTTCTTTCACCTTGTTTACAATTAAATATTTATGGGGGATCATCCAAACTGTTTTCCAATGAATATCAGGGACATAACGGCTCCAGTAAATTGTTAAAGATGGACGAGAAACAGTCATTTCTTGAAACAACCTGCGTATTCCCTTATTGCTCTTCCCAGTCTCCTGTGAAAAACAGATTTTCCCCACAGATGACTCGGCTGGATCAGGGACAGTGAGTGGAACAGACAGAGTATCATTTGTGTTTTTAAACAACATTAAGGTGCCCAAAGGTATAGCATTAACCACCATGGAGAATTCCTGGAGACTAACTGGAAAATTATATATTGAGCAGAATTCATTGTAATTGATTAATTGACCTTCCTTATTAACCAGCTGAGCCACCCGTAGGATCCCATTTTGAACCCAAGTTTCAAGATATAGTGATTTATTTTTAAATAAAATATCTCTGTTGTTCCAGATGAGGTATTTGTGAGGTGAGAAGTTATGTTTATATATGAGCATCCACGCCAAGAGCACCTGCTTATGGAAAGATGAAAGTTTTACAGGAAGTTTCTCAACATTGTAGTTACAATTTAAAATGAGGTTAAAGCCACCACAGCACGAGAAAACGTAATTTGGTATAAGGTTCCAGATAGAGGTTGGATTTTTAAGGAAGTGTTTAGCCCATTTAATTTTGAATGTGTTATTTAAAGTAGAGAAATCCAGACAGTTAAGTCCACCTGATTCATAATTATTCATAATAACAGTTTTTTTTTATATAGTGTGTATGATTTTTCCATATAAAATTAGTGTGTGAACTGCTTATCACCCGAAGTGCACCTGGAAATGACGACACAAGTAGGCGGGTCGACGCAGCGCGTCACCAGCTTCCGTTGAGCGAGGCGGAGCTCGCTAAACAGATACGTGACGTCAACCAATCAATCACAGCGCTTGTAGTCCTTTTCCCAAGCAACCATGGTGAATGTAGTTCTATTACCTTCGACCAATGCAGTGCCGGAAATGACGACAAAGTGGGTTGTTCGCAACAGCGTGCGTTCCCAAATCAGCGAATCAGCGTTCGCTACGAGAGTGATTGACAGTTCACAGCTCTCGTTCATCCAATCACAGCTCATAAACAGACATGTCGGACACGTCTTCTTAACGTTAGCTTGCACAGCAGACCACAACTTTATAGACTCTTAAAACAACTCAAACGCTACAAATTAACTTCCCAAAATTCTGAAACATGCGGCGAACACACCTAGACAGGCCAACTTAGTTACGCTCAGTAACACAGCACTGCAGCTGTTGAACAAACACGGACTCTCTCGGAGCGCGTCAAGGTCGGTTCTGGTCCACTTTTAGTGGAGCAGAAAACTCGGGTCTGAACCCATTCGACAACGTTCTAACAGTAATATGCTTCTTTGACCTGCTCTAAAATGTAAAATACCAGCACAGCAATCTTGTAGATGTTAAAGTAGCTTTCAGGCTTTTGACTCGGCGGTCAAACAAAGCTTTGTACAGGAGTCTGCGTGAACTGGACCGAACCAGAACCCCCACAGACCACGGACTGACAAAAACCTCACCTGAATGCTTCCAACAGCGTGTAACAGAGTTGAAACGAATAACAATTCCTCAGCCTCAAATGATAAAAACATGCAGAATCTGCCTGCTTTGAACACTTCCAGCCAAAATTATTATCCTCAGAGTTTAAAACTTGGATCCTCTTATGCAAACATGACGTTACAGTTCATGAGAGACCACAGAGCTATCAATAAACTTTTAGAAAACACGTAGGGCCACCAGATGTAAAGGATTATGAGGAGGTCACTATTAATACTGACCTCTTTACCTTAATTAATTTACTTATTCAGATTGAATAGTAATTTCACGGATTCTTTTCTTTTTCAGTTTACCCAATATTTCTGTGATCTTTATGATGGATAAATAAACAGAGCTATAGAGTGACAATGGACACGTTAACTTAGTTGGTATGCCAGGCGACACTACCATTTATTTAAAATAAATCACTAAATTAACACCATTACACTTGATTGATATGATTTCACTTTCTTTCAATTTGATACGTCAGCACACTTAAATTCAACACAACAGACTTCAATACTGGATGTTAACATATTTAGTCTGTGGGCTCTTTAGCTTAAAATAGTTTCCAGCTTAGAATTGAGGGAAAGGAGAATAGGAGGAAGATGGTTTAAAGGAAATTATCGTGAGCATGTTACCAAAGTGACACTTCTCCTCCGACTTCTGCTAAAATCCAGGTACGTTTGTAAACAGCTCTTTACCTTTTGACGACAGCCTGGTAAGAGAGAAGACCTTGTAGCTTTTCAGATGCACGGGTCCTTGTGGGAACCAGTACCTTCGAGCAGGGTATTCGTTTACGTTTCAACGTCTCCTGGTTTTCGCGTTGGTCATCAGAAAATGTGTCAGCTTCAGGCCTCTGACTTCAAGATAACTATTCCATGAAGGAATAAACAAAGTCTTGAGCTTACGCTCGTTCGAAGTGGATTCATAACAGCATGTTATACAATCCTTAGCTGAATGACTGTCCTTGGCGGGTGACAGGCATTCATTCAGCTCTTTGGGACGTCTTCATGTCTTTGAAGCTCCCAGCAAACTCCGGAACCTTCTCGTTCCTTCCAAACTCTGAAGCGTTCAGCAACAGCTTAGAACTTAGTACCGGCTCTGAGAGGAGAGCGACTTGTTTTTTCCCCATTGGTCCAACAGGACCGGTCGGGGAGTTCACTTATTGTTATCAGAGTACAAGGCCACAACTAGCAGCAGAGAGAAATGTTTAGGAAAAGACAGACTCATAGACTCCAAGAGGAAAAACACTTGGATTAGCGTCTTAACACTTCTAAAACAAATCTGAAAAGCACAGTTTGACATATTAGCTGAACTTTGACACCTTTTCACTTGCAGAAATGACACATTGATGTTTCACATTTAAAGAATAACAGCATATAACATATATCATGAAAATGACAAAAGTTATTCTTTTGATCACATTAGAATAAAATCAAAGATAGAAATAGTCTCTTTTGATGACTATATTCTCAGATTACAACTAATGGAATGATTTTGTGGTAAATGTCTTGCTTTACTGAGAGGTCAGTAAAGGTCATCACTGGACAGTTCAAAAACCTTAGTTTGACCCTGGGTAGGTCCACTACACCTGGAAACTCTAAACAGCTCTTCTCCACAATAACTCATCTGCTTAATCCCATTAAACAAACTCATGAGGACTCTGTTCAAAAATGCAACCTGTTCCTCTCATCATTTAAAAACAAAGTTGACACTATCAGATCTCAGCTCCACAACCTCCCTGATCTTAGTGTACCATCTACCCGTCTGCTTTCTGGGACCCTGAGCAGCTTTGATGAAGTCGTTCAGAGTGAGGTGGAGACCATCCTCAAGAAAATGAAGCCTTCATCCTGCGCCCTGGATCCCTTCCCCTCGTCTCTCATAAAATCCAATCACTTTGCAATAAGCCCATTAATCACACAAATAATAAACAAGTCTCTACAATCTGGTCATGTTCCATTGCCTCTAAAAACTGCCATCATTAGGCCTCTTCTGAAAAAATCTAATTTGGATCCCGACATTAGCCGTGTTTCCATCAAGGTTTCTAGGTGCGCATTTTGAAGTATCGCAGCAGAAAAGCTTAATGGAAACGGCAAAATGCGAAGTTACTTCCTGAAATTCGCCAAAAAGTAGATACGCTCGCTTGAGGTGGTTTTTGGGATCTTCGAAACCGAGCAGATGCGCAAAACGACAGATGGAAACACATTTGCCGACTCGTGCTGCCGAAGCGAACATTCACGTCACGTGACTGATCAGCTGTTTCCGCTCCGGACAACATGTAACATCGCTAAAACTAGTTGGCATGACAGAATAAATACAACTCGCCCGATAGCAACACGTACCTGAAATATTCTCTCCATTTTGACGAGATGTGTGGCCGGGTTCTGTTTTCAACCGCTACTTCCTGTTTACTGTAGACATGCGCAGTGCTGACGTCTGACGTAATGACGCTGTGCGTGGCTTGGTAGATGCGCTACAAGTCAGTAGATGGAAACACTTCTGCTTCGCATTAATTTGTATTTACATATTTGCGAGATTTCAAAAATTAGCTCAAAAATCAAAATGAAAATGGATGGAAACACAGCTATTTTTTCTAATTACCGCCCAATTTCCCACCTCCCATTTCTGTCCAAAGTGCTGGAGAATGCAGTTGCTGCTCAGCTGCAGGACCACCTACAACAACACTCTCTGTGTGAGAAGTTCCAGTCTGGATTCAGAGCAGCTCACAGTACTGAGACTGCACTGCTGAGAGTAACAAATGATGTCCTCATGGCTGCTGACACTGGTTCTCCCTCCATCCTTGTCCTCCTTGACCTCACTGCAGCCTTCGACACTGTGGACCATAGTATCCTCCTCCACCGTCTTCATGTGGAGGTCGGTCTCTGTGACACTGTCCTGGACTGGTTCAATTCTTTCCTCTCCAATAGGCTGGAATGTGTTAGCCTTGGCAATGCCACTTCCCAGACAGTCGGTGTCTCCTGTGGTGTCCCTCAGGGGTCAGTTCTGGGGCCCCTGCTGTTTTCCCTCTACATGCTGCCTTTAGGTCAAATTATTAATCAGTTCAACATTTCTTTTCACTGCTATGCCGACGACACACAGCTTTACATCAGGACTGGAACATCATCATCATCCCTATCTCCGTCTTCACTCACTGTTCTCTCTGCCTGCCTGGAGGAAATAAAGGCATGGATGAATCAGAACTTTCTTCAATTAAACTGCTCGAAGACTGAGGCCATATTGATTGGCACCCCTCACCAGATACAAACATCAACTTTAACAACAATCTCCTTCTCTGGTCAAGACATCCCCCTCTCCACCTCTGTTACAAATCTTGGAATAAAAATGGACTCTCATCTTACATTTGAAAATCACATTAAGCATCTGTTTAAAACCTGCTTCTTCCATCTTCGAAACATCTCCAGACTTCGCCCATCTCTGACTTTTCCTGATGCTGAGAAACTCGTCCATGCCTTTGTCTCCTCCAGGCTCGACTACTGCAACTCCCTGTTTATTGGTATCCCTGGCAAAAACCTTCAGAAACTTCAATACATTCAAAACAGTGCAGCAAGGATTCTGTTGAGAGTTCGTAAATTTGAACATATTACACCCATTCTCCATAACCTCCATTGGCTTCCTGTCACCTACAGAATTCAGTACAAAACTGCTCTCATTACATCAATGCTTACACGGAACTTCACCTGACTATCTAAAGGACATTCTTGCACCATATTCATCCACCCGGTCTCTACGATCACAGAACAGTAATTTCCTTCATATTCCTCGGACCAAATTGAGGACCATGGGAGACCGAGCATTCTGTGTGGCTGCCCCCCGCCTGTGGAACTCCCTCCCTGATGACCTGAGAGCTCCACAGTCACTGGTTGACTTTAAAAGCAGCATAAAGACCTTTCTTTTTAAGCAAGCCTATTCTGCCTCCACATGATTTTATCTTTGATCTTAGCTGATATCATTATTGATTTTACTTGATTTTATCACTTGTTTTATTTTATTTATTTTTTAAGCAAGCCTATTCTGCCTCCACATGATTTTATCTTTGATCTTAGTTGATATCATTATTGATTTTACTTGATTTTATCACTTGTTTTATTTTATTTATTTTTTAAGCAAGCCTATTCTGCCTCCACATGATTTTATCTTTGATCTTAGCTGATATCATTATTGATTTTACTTGATTTTATCACTTGTTTTATTTTATTTATTTTTTAAGCAAGCCTAATCTGCATCCACATGATTTTATCTTTGATCTTAGTCGTTATTGATTTTATTTGATTTTATCACTTGTTTTATTTTAATCTTTGCTTTGTTACACTTTGTAGCTCTTTGAGATTTTTATTAATGAAAAGTGCATTATATGGAATTCATTATTATTATTATTATTAAAAAGTTAACATTAATTTATTTGTATAGTTTGTAGTTTTTCTGAGGCTTTTATATTGTTTATATCGATATCGAATTATATCGCTATCGACCGAAATAAAAAAAAATATATCGTAATAAAAGTTTTGGCCAAATCGTCTAGCCCTACCGCACCCTGGTGCACACGTGCGGGAATAGAATGAAAGCGTTCATGATTGCAACTGGGAGGCATTGCTGGAGCTCCCGCAGTCGCAAGTGATTTCAAAGATTTGGCAAATGCGCACCCTGGTGAACGGGTGCGGGTTAGGCACGAGAGCATTTGCGATGGCGACTGGATGGACTAGCTGGAGCTCCCGCGGTCGCTGTAACGCCAAAAATACACTACATGCGGTCCCGCTCCGCCCCGCTCCGCAGGTCGCAGCTGAGCGAGTCCAATTTCCACTACCTCCGCTCCGCTCAGGTCCGCCTGGATGCGCCGCTCCGAGACGCATGCGCGGGAATTGCGAGATTGCGCGATAAATCAAGTGATAAATAAGTAAGTCAGAACAAAACAATTCATTCGGTGGAAGAAGGAGAACAACAGTAGAGACTGCTGCCTTGATCTTCTCTCGTAAATGAGCGACAGGACAAGTGATGTATTACATTTCAGAATAAAATACTTTATTTATTTATTTCTTGTATTGCGTTTGTAGGCGTAGTCATAAATGATAGTTTGACAGCATTTTTGTACAAATAAATCCGTATAGAGCTAGGATTAAGTCCGCCCGTGGTGATTTTATTTTGTAAATACGGAAGTTGTGCTCGTTCCTTTTCCTGTTGGTGCGACGTAATCTTCAAAAGTTGACTCCGCACAGCTCCGGCGTCCGGCAGAAATAGAAAAATTTCTAATTTTGACGGACTGCCGTCCGCTCTCCGCAGCTCGCCGCCGCCGTGCGGAGCCAGTGTAAATTCTGTCATTGATTATAATGGGTGCGTATTTGCTGCGGAGGTCGGACCGGAGTGGGGCGGAGCCGGAACGCATGTAGTGTATTTTTGGCGTAAGGCCGGAGCGACACTTTGCTGTGAGGGCCTTGATGCTGCTTGCAGCTTTAATTATTATAGTTGTTTTTAAACCAAAACAGGCTTCAGAGTCGTGGCCAAAAAGTGAAGGTATGAGCAGGATCAAATATGGTGTTGAAAAATAACCAACTGATAGTTATACAGTAAATATTTCAGTCTTTTTTTCCTGGTAATAAGACACTTTATAATGTGGTGAAATAACCGAGGGCATTTATTTTTATTCTTACCTCTCCTTCTTTCTTTCTCAGTCTGCTTTGCTGCTCCCTCTGCTCTTCTTTCTCAGCCTTTACTCGACACAGCAGTTCCCCCATGTTCTGGTTTTTCTGCTCAGCAAGGGTGAGGGCTGCTTCTGTCATCTGCATTCTGCTCAAAAAACAGGATTTGTTCAGAACATATGGCTGGAACGTTTCAATTAACTAATCGTTAGTACTGTAACAATCCTTTTAGTCAATCGAATGTAAAATACATAAAATATTTCAGGCTCCATCTTAGTTATTGAAAACATGGAATGCTTTTAACAGACATGACAGGAAACTAATTATTTAAAGCATTTTTTTCCAAACGTTCAGTGGGCAAACATAGAACCCCTGGCAAATAATAAGGAATAAAAACCCTTGGAGACGGTTCTTTCACTTGCTTAATTTTGTATAATTAAAATTTTTAGAAATGACACAAAACTACAATTTTTCAAATTCTAAATTTCTGGCAATAACAAAAAATTAAATAGAAAGAAATATAATTGTTGTAGTCAGTCACATTTGCTTTATTTTAGAGTAAGTAGAGGAAAAAATTATGGAATAACCAGAACAACACTGCACCAGTAGTATTTTGTTAAACCACACATTGTTATACCTGCAGGGTGGCTCACACATCTAATCCTTTAGGATTTCTCTAATCAGTAGCAACATTAAAATGCTCTGCCTTCTACTATAAACTTACATCTATGTGATCACATATACACACACCTTTATGTGAGTAATGATTAAAAAAATGAATCACTTAGCAGTGAGAGAGTTGATGGCTGTCTTCCTTTCACTCAAAGCTTCTTGGAGTTGACCAATCTGAACTGAACTTGACCTAAACACAGAAAAGCAGTAATGAGGTCATATGTGAAGAAGATACAAGCTGATCATCATTATACTGTATTGTTTTTTTTAACTTAAAAATACAATCTACTAGTTTAAATATACCGTATTTTTTGGCATATAAGTCGCAGTTTTTTGCCTAATTTGCATGTCCTGCGACTTATACGGCAAAGCAACGTATTTATGGATTTTCCCCCATATTTTTAGACCATGTTTTGGCTGAGATATGACAGTTTCCATTCATTCTGACTGAAAAAATTGGAGCAGTACCACATTCGGCCGCTAGTGGCGCTAAAGGACCCTCTAGGCTTTTGACGTCTACCGGTGTACTTGTATGTGTACGGATATTTTAGAGCAAAAAAAAGTCCTGCTGGATGGACAGCGTGTGCGCGCACATCATGCTGGAATTTAAAGATAAAATTAAAGTGTTTAACTCCATTCCTGCCATCATCCTGGGAGGCTTGACAAAAGTGCTGCAGCCTCTGGACATTTCTGTGAACCGGAGCTTCAAAGCAGCTCTGCACCGCCTTTGGGAGGAGGGATGGTGGACGGAGAGCAACAGCTTCACGGCTACAGGACGGATGTGCCACGCGACGTTCCAGCAGGTCCTCGGATGGATGGATAAAGCGTGGACCTCAGTCACTAAAGAATCCATCCAGTCGGGGTTCAGGAAGGCCAGGATGTTTGCTGGACGTGGAGGAGGAAGAGGAGGCAGCTGCATCAACTACTGTTACCTCAGGAGTTGGCAGAACTCTTCACCAGCGACACAGAGGATGAAGAATTCAACGGGTTTGAATAAAAATAAATAAATAGGTGTTTCTGTCATCATTATGGGCGGGTGAGCGTGTATTAATTTTAAAGCAGCTTTATTTCCTCTGCTTCATTTTGTCATGTTTTAACCGTCAAAGTGCATTTATTAAGAAAAGTTCAACTGAGACACACCTTTACTATAATGACAGCAAACAATTTTTTTAGGTGTTTATCTTGTTAAATTTTAAAGAGATGTAGCGTTTCCGTCCACGCTTCACAGAACTGAGGCAGCAACACTACCATTTTTTTTATTTATTATTCAGCTGATTTGACCATTACGTGCATTTATTAAGGAAAAGTTAAGCTCAGACACACCTTTGCTATAATTTTCAGCAAACAAATAATTGTTTTTAAGTGTTAATCTTGTTAAAGTCCT
>JBBPBX010062603.1:0-15076 GCA_038048925.1 Garcialebias charrua
CCGGTTCAAATCCCGGTCCGGGGCCTTTCTGGTGGAGTTTGCATGTTCTCCCCGTGCATGCGTGGGTTTCCTCCGGGTACTCCGGTTTCCTCCCACAGACCAAAAAACATGCTTGTTAGGCTGATTGGTGACTCTAAATTGACCCTAGGTGTGAGTGTGAGAGTGGATGGTTGTTTGGTGTGAGTGAGACAGGTCCCTCTTGTAAATGAGTCCCCGTGACTCAACGAGGCTAGCCTGTATAAATAAAGGTTGAATGAATGAATGAAAAATCAAAGAGTGATTAATGTCTTGTATCAACCTGATTGATTTTGTGGACTACTGGTATGTTGATCTGTACTCCTGCAAAATCATAACCCACACCTCATACCTAACTACGTAATTTCACTAAAAGCAATTACAATTTTGTAAATAGTTTTATGCAAACGGTTCAAAACTAGTACCAATGTGTACTCCTGTATAGTCCATGTATACTCATGATAATGTGTGCACTGATGTATGTATCCTTAAAGGCAACATGCAACCCTGCAGAGAAAGTCCTGTCACCTCTGAGCTTAAAACGAGTGCCATGAACTGATAAAAGCATCTGGTCTGCTGACCTTAGAGAGCACTGTGGGATATATGGCTGCAGCAGATCAGCAAGATAAGAGCAGGCAGAACTGTATGCAGTATGCTTATTTTTTCAAACACTTTAAAAACAAATATATAAAGTGATTTATGTTAAATAATAATGATTATAGTCAAAACTGATAGAAACATACAACCATAAAATAGGAACAAAAGCACCACATGAGAAAAATAAAAAATAAAGGAAAAACAAGAGACCATGCAAAACCATTAAAATATTGTAAAAAAAAATTGAAGTAAAAGCTAAAGTGTATTTTTTTTTAAAGAGCTAGATTTGTAGTTGTTAAAGCACTATTGAGAGCTCACCATCCTGACTTCTAGAGGAAAATTGTTCCAGAGTCTTGAGCCCAGAACATAGAACACACAGTCCATGGTGGTTTTTTTATTTATTTATTTATTTATTTATTTATTTATTTTTTTATTTTTTTATTTATTTATTTATTTATTATTTATTCTTCATTCATTTCAAATTTCAAATCTAAAAGACATAAAAAACTATTTAAAATTCCACGTGAATAAAAAAATCAAACATTACATGAAATGAAAGGAAGCAGAAGAAGATCAAATCTTATTATGTCTGCCCCTTTTTTAACCAAATTAATTCAAACAACAAATTCAAACAACAATAATCCACAAAAATATTACACAATAAATAACTCATCATACTTTACCATTCACAAATTTTGAAACAAACCAATTTTTTTTTCCAGCAACCTAATTTTATTCATTTTTTTAAACAAAGTCATTGTATTTGCAACTTTAATATCTTTTTTTAAACCATTCCATAGACCTATTCCATAAATTATAGTAGACCTACTCTTTAGACTTGTTCTATGTTGTGGCATAACATAAATATCTGTACCCTTAAGATTGTAAGTACTCTGTCTTTTTACAAAAAGCGTTTGGATATTTGAGGGTTTTAAAACAGGACACTTTATAGACCAAAAGGAGGAGTCTTGAATTTGACAGGAAATCCACTTAGAGAGATGGAAACTGATGTGATATAAGGGTGAAATAAGTTATTGGTGTGAAGTCTTACAGCTGAGGTTTAGGTTAGCCATAGACAATAAAGAGAGTTACAGTAAGTGAGTAAAACAGTGCATCTGCTTCAAAACAGTGCATGGGAGGAAGACAAACTATTTCCATCTCTTAACCTTTTAAGAGACTGTCTTGCTATGTACCAGAGATCTGTTAGAGGCAAACTGTTTATTTATCTTGCTTAATTTCAAACAGTAGCCATAGTGTCATTTAACACAATTAACTCTGTTGTTAACCCTGTCACTTGTGTTCTACGAGATGCTACAGCCACTAACTGGGAGAACTTCCTCGATATCTTTAAAGATAAATTGGCATCAGTCAGACAGGTTACTGGTTTTAATGCTACTTCTTTGTTGCTGCTGAAGCTTCAGTTTTGTTTGGACATTTTTTTAACTAGTTTCTCGCGCTACTCTTACTGGTGTTGTTCAACACATGAAGTTCACTAATTGGACATTATTCCTTCTAAGTTTTGGAAATACATTTTTATTAATGTAAGTTTTTATTTTCTTGCCTTTTAGGAACTGTCTCTGCCAATTTAATAATGCTGTAGTTAAAGTCCATGACCCACCATGTTTTCAAATTGCATCGCCATTAATATTTATTAGTTTATTTAAAAATAATACAGGAGCGTTTATTTATATTGTAGAGAAATAATGCAAAATGTGTTATTTCATGATTTATAGCAGATTTTAGCAGAAGCTCCGGGAAGATCTGCCCCTCTCCAAATATGGGCATTCACATCACTAAAGATTCCGCCTTGGAGTTACAGGCGGAGTTTTAATAAGCCTTCATCAACTTCCATGACCGCTGCTCTAAGAGAGGAAAAAAAAAAGAGAAGCGGTCGCTCACTGATGTCTGTCATATTCTGAGCAGCATCCACGTAGACATACTAGTTTAATTCGCTTGATCGCGACAAATTCATTCATTTCCGCATCGCCTTTTTATTCTCTCCCCTGACCAGACAGGTCGGGAGTAGAAAGGCAGCCGCAGCGCGGAGCTCAAGGCGCGCGGGCTTCCCCGTGCTCTCCCGGGCTTCCCCGTGCTCTCCGTGCTTCAGCAACAAGGCTGGGACAGAACCGAGCCCCGGCACGAACTTCAAAGCTGACGCAGCGGAACGGGGAGCCAGGGAGAAGCCGCGCGGCTCGCTCCTCTCTGGGCAGAGGAGAGGAGAGCAGCCAGCAACAGTCGCAGCGGTGTTATATCTTATTAAAAAGGTCTATAAAATAAATAAAAAATAAAAGCAGACCACTGGTCCAGTTGTACACAAAAATGCACCAGGAAATATGCAGTTTTACTCTCACTCTCATAAACCTCCATGGAAACTCACTCCTACCTTCTGCCTTGCTTTCTGGGTGGAGATCAATGTAACAAAAGGCATGACCCTTCGGGACTCTTCGGCCAGGTTTCCGGATTCATTCGGGAGTGGTTTTTTTTTTTTTAACCCTCGCCTGGCCCAAATGCAAAAATGAAAATAAAATTCATAAAATACTACAGTAATTCTCCAATATGGTGAATTGTTACTGTCACGGTGGGTGTTGTCCTTTAAGCTTCTTCTAAAAAAATAAAACTCACCGTGACATTCATTTTTATCAAATTTTAGATCTATTTCTCATTTAACTTTTTTAGCTAAAGTTTTGGAAAAGTTGTTTTTATGCAGTTACAACTTGTCTTTAAAAAACATGGCATTTAGGGAAAAAACGAGTCTGGATTTGGAAGTTGCCACAGTACTGATTCATCCTTGTACATAATAACATTGCCATGTTCGTGGCTGCACTGAGCTGTTCTTCTGTCTCATCTTCAACACTGTGTTGGTCGATCTGATTCAGGTTCAGGTGGTTCACCTCCTACTTGACCAACAGAACTTTGTCATAATGAGTACTGTACTATGTCTTCCTTTACTGCCTCTATTCTCAGCGCTTTCATTTTTTGTCTTTGCCACTTGGATCAGTTATTGCCAGGCACCACTTTTCTTTTCACTGCTATGCAGACGACCTACAAATTTATTTGATAATGAAGCCTAAAAGTAGTAATCCTTGCATTTCTTTAAATTATTGTATTGCCAACTTCAAACAGTGGCTTCACTAAAATTGTGTGTTTTTAAATGAAGGAAAGACGGAATGTATATTTTTTGGTGATGATGCTCTTTGTAAGTTTGGCGCTCTAACATCCAAGTTCAGACCCAAATTTAAAATCTTGGGGGTGACCTTTGACAAGGATTTGAAGATGGACAAACATCGCCTCTGTAGTCAAGATCAGCTTTTATCAGCTACATATTTTAACCAAAGTTAAGCCCTTTTTTTTAATCGTCCTGACCTGGAAAAAGCCATTCATTCTTTTATCAGCTCAAAGCTTGACTAATGCAATGCTCTATACGTAGGGATCTCCCAATCCTCCATTGGATGTCTTAAACTGGTCCAAAATGCTAGTCCATATTTTGACCAACACGTCCAGATGCGAGCACATCTCCCCATTTTTTTTCTCTTTAGTGGCTTCCATCCATTTTAAAATTGATATTAAATATTTATTGTTCACTTTTAAAGTTCTTCGTGGTCTGGCCCCAACTTATTTAGCTGATCTAGTAACTTTTCATGAGTATAAGATTACCTTAAGACTAACTAATACTTATTTACTGTACTGTTTGTCCCAAAGTTCAAATATTAATGTTGGTGTGACCAGACCTTTTGGTCACAGCATCCAGACTCTGGAACCAGCTACCTAAGGACTTATACTCCATCACCGATCTGGGCCTGTTAAAATCTAATTTCAAACATTTTTATTCAGGCAGGATTTTAATACCAAATCAGATTCTAGCATTTTTTTAAAAATGTATTATCATTATTTTTTATTGTTTGCTTTTAACTTTCAGCACTTTGTGCAGCTTTTGTTGTTGGAAAGTTCTTTAATTAAATGCTGATGGGTTGATCTAACAGGTTGTTTTAGGTCGTATCACCAGTTAATTTCTTTTCAGTCAGTTTCTTTTCCTTCAGCTCTTTCCTATCTCCAGTTGTCATTATTCCAAAGGTTTCCACTTCACTCATACACTCATTTATATAGTACCTAAGCTCTTTTCCACCTTCAGTTTGACATTGTGTATGCTCTATGCTCTGTTCCAGTTCTCCCCGGTGTCTCCTTGAGTTTGTATTTTTACAATAGCTACCGTAAATTTCTAAATTAAAGATAGGATACAATGTGTTATATATTCAGAGCACAAACAATAAAAATGTAGTAAAATGGCTTTGCTGAATGTGAAGGTGAAATCTATAAATGTGGATTATGACAAATCATGCTTTGTGAGTTAGATGCTAAATGCATTAAATGTTTGTAACTGTCCAGCAATTTTGTGTTTTTGAATCAGCTATAAATTCCAATGTTTGTGTTCAATAATCCAGGTAAATAATCCTGTAAAAGCTGTAAACTCCTTTTTTGAAAGTGTCCTTGAACATGTATTTTCCTGCTCTTGCAGAATGAGTGTTCAAAACCAAATCTGTGCATGGTTCATCATTTATTCACTAGAAAAAAACGTTATTCTGATGAATAGTCTTTCAGCGTGTCCCAAAGTCCAACTTTATTTTGCTTTAAACTTTGAAGTTAAATGAGCCTGAGTTGTATTTTTAACTCTGATTTTTTTGAGACTGTTGTGTGCACAGTCTACAGAACAGAAAAACTTTCAAACGTCAGTAACTCAAGTTGGTTTTAACTTTTAATTTGGACAAGGACCCATCATGGATAACATGCACAAATGGGTGTAATCGGTTGGGAATTCAATGTGTTGTCCATGGAGTTTAACAGAAAAAAATTAATAAATAACTGATGACAACTTTTGAATCACAGAGGGAGCTGCCAGTCATCATGTGAACAGAACTTTATTCTGGCCTTAAGACAGTGTATACAAGCACACACGCAGATGCTGTCAGAGTTCTCAGTTTGTTCAGAGTCACTTTTCCCTTTACCACCATCTCTTCTTCTGGTGAAGAAGAGCATTTTGAGAGGTGTGCACTGAGCAATCTGCAAAACACCCACTTGGCAATCTACCTTTACAGCTGAGACTTGTTCGTCTGATTACTCCCACACTAATTAAGGCGGAGCTGAGACTCTCCATGTTGGTTTGTTATTTATCACTTGGTGAAATTTAACTTAAGCTCTCTCAGAAAGCGCCGAAAGTGGAGCTTGGGAAGGTAGGAGCTGTTCACTTGGCGGATTGCATGAACTGGGCGTTGAATGCAGCTTCATGGCTTCCTCTTCAGGGGGAAGTGATGGGGAGGAATTGAGTAGGGTTAGAGCTTATTCCACCACCTTTGATCCGGATAGTGGAGAGGGATGGGGGAAGGGTAAAGCCTATTCCTCCACTTCAGAAAGAGATAGTGGAGAGGAAATGGAGTGGATTAAACCACAGTCGTCAAAAATGAAAAGAAAACAAAGAAGGGAAAGGGATAAAAGTTGGTCCACTGGTAGCAACGACAAAGCTGACCAAAACAAAAAAACAAAATTAACTCCCAGTGCATCAGGTCAAAACCAGGTGGAAGCAATCAGGGAAGAGGAATTTAAGGTGATACTGGAATTTCAGCAGGAGGGACGATGCTCTCACCCTATTAAATTGACGAAGGGTATTGAGGAACAGATAGGAGCTGTGAAGTTAGCCAAAATATTAAACAGAAAAGTCCTTCTCCATGCAACTTCCAAAAAACAACTAGAGACGGTACTTGGACTATCATCTTTTATGGGAGAAGATGTTAAAACTTACGTTCCAGGGTCCAATATTAAACTGAGAGGGGTGATATCTAGAGTGCCATTAGATATAAGTGTGGAGGAAATCAAACGAGAGATTAAAGGTGGGAATGTGATGAATGTCACCAGGATCAAAACTAAATGGGAGGGAGTAGTTACGGAATCTATGTCAGTCATCTTGCAATTTGAAAAATCAGTACCTGAGTGTGTGCAGTTGGGTTACATTAACTATAGAGTAAGGGACTTTATTCCCAACCCGATTAGATGCTTCGTTTGTCAAAGAATGGGGCACGTGGCAAGAGAGTGCAGGGGTAGACTCAGGTGTGCTAGATGTGGAGGTCCACATGAGTATGGCAAATGTGACGACGGCTCTAAAGTGAAGTGTTGCAACTGCGGAGGCGAACATAGTGCTGCATATGGAGGTTGTTCAGTTCAAAAGGAAGCAAGGGAAGCACTACGAGTTAAGACCTCTGAAAGAATAACTTATGCAGAAGCACTTAAAAAGGTTAGGAAAGTAGACCCAACAGTAACTAGAAAAGAAGAGAATGTGCGGAGGTACTCTGAGACGACCGCTGTTAAACCACAAATCCTACCAGCTTGCTCACACAAGTGCAATGTCGATGATAAATCCATGGTAGTGGAAAAAGAAAAGTTTGTGGCATTCATATGTCATGTTGTAAATGTAACAGTTCAAATGAAAAAGAAGAGCGATAAAATTCAGACAATAGTGGCAGCAGCGGGTAAATTCTTGGACATGACGGACGTACAAGCAGAACATGTACATACTTTGTTGAATACTGTCGAGACCTCAGGAATCGGTCAAGGGAAACCAAAAGATGCAGAACACCTTCTGGAACCTCAATTAGCTGAACAACAACCGGACACTAAAAGACAACCGAAAAAGCAGAACAACAAATAGGTAATGCCAGTAGTGGATTAGTAGCCTGGAAATAAAAGACACAGAAAATTGTTTTGAAACTAAAGACGCAGAATAACAGCGTGGACATTTAATGATTTGGTATACAACTTCCAGCTAGTGGAAGCAGAACATTTTATTGATATTGGTAGAAACAGTACCATATTTATTATTATTATTATTTTTGGGTAGAATATGGGGACGGCGGCCATGGGCTGCACACTCATGCTCAGTAGGTGGCGGTATGCACCTGAACGTTGTTTGCAATCCGCCAATAAACTAAGAGAAGAAGAAGAAGAAATAAAAAATTTGAAGTTCATTCCCCCTTGTGGTGAACAAACCAGAACGCTGACTCTTGGTCATTTTATTCCTCCGGTCATTTTATTCCTCCGGTCATTTTATTCCTCCGGTCATTTTATTCCTCCGGTCATTTTATTCCTCCGGTCATTTTATTCCTCCGGTCATTTTATTCCTCCGTGGTGACGGCTTATCTGGATAAATGCACGCTCGGATTCCGCTGAGTGACGCTACCTGCTGACAGGTTATGGGCCCAGCCCAGCAGAACCCAGACAGAACCCAGCTACAACCGACAGCCCAGCTAAAGCCCAGGAGAACTCCAGGAAGAGCTCAAGATACAACCCGGAGAAGCGACGACGAGCGCGGGTGAATCTTTTGGAGATTGGAGTCATAAGGACAAGCGTTTTGGTGAGCAACTACTGAATGCTAACTGGCACCATGAACAAACGCGTCGTAGATTCAAGTAGCCGATGGGCGCGGCTAACCTTCAACGGAGATGAAAGCAATTATGGACTGTGAGAGACGAAATGTTCTGGGACACCATCTTGGGGAGAAGTTTACCGGTGTTATGCCGAGAAGAGCATGCCTGCCGTGGATTGCACCCCCTGTCGCGGGAACGCGCATGGGGCTCCGCCCATTGCTGAAAGTACCGCATGTTGATGAGAAAACGGATATAATCATGACTTTTGAGGCAACTTTTAAACATATCCATAATATAATCGAGTTGTTTAACTATGAATGACCTATAAAGGTGGAGTTTTATGGAATTTAAATTTTAGAAAAAACTGTTTTGACCCCTTTATCTGATCTCGTTTGAGGCGAACGCTTTACTGTAACACTGTACACTGTCCGATGAATAATGTTTAATGTCCGAAATCATCAACTTCCAGAAAATGTTTTGTGACAGAGAGGGGAGTTGCAATTTAAGAGGAGAAGGACATTTTAAAAAACAACAACCAGGAAGAGGTTTAGTTTGTCGGTGTGTGGAGTCAATAAAACAGTTTAGCCACTGGGTGTCAGTATAACTCCTCACTAGGTTTTTTTTTTTTAATTGACAAACAGTGTACAAACGCTCGTTGAGGTACAAAGAACAATGCAACATAAAAAGAAATAAAATAAAAATACAGAGTTGGGGTAAAATTATTCCTAACAAATATATAACAGTAAGGCAAATGAGTAATAAAAAAGAGCTAATTTTAAAACAACAACAGATTAGAGATACTGGCCGTTACTTTTTTTGCATAACCAGATTTCAAACGTTTCAGTGAGGAGTAATACAGTTTAAATTGGTTAATAAAAAAATCAAAACAAGGTGTAGAACCTCTCCATTTACAGCAGTGTATATGATATTTAACAAGCAAGAAAACAATGTTTACCACATCAGATATTTGAATATCAAGGTCATCAACAAAGTACAATACGTGGGAGATTGTTATCTCTGGTATGTTTTCAATTTTAAGGGACAACCAATTTTTAACGTCTTTCCATAGTTTAAAAGAAAAAGGACAGGAAAAAAAGAGATGATTTAGGGATTCTTCTGGACATTCACAGAAGGTACAGCATGTTGAATCAAACTTAAACCTTCTGTGCAAAAATTCTGCCACTGGGTAAATATTGTGTGAGATTTTAAAGTGAGTCTCTTTAACCTTAGGTGAAACCGGCCATTTGACATACTTGGAGAATGCCTTTTCAATTACAGACATGTTTGTTGTTACCAAGACACTATTATTGAAATCATTAAACATTTTCGATTTGAAGGCAGTAACGAGAATAACATTATCACACTTTTTATCAGTCACACTATATTCTCCAATTTTCAATTTGGGTAACGATGAAGTAACTGTTGAATATCTTAAGGTGTTTTGGATAAGATGAATAAGAGCTACAGGAATAGCTTTGCAAACTTTTAGATATTCATTACCAGAACAGTTCAGCTTAAATTTATTTGTAAAATCTCTATGATTTAAAAAAACACCATTTCTGTCCATTAAGTCAGTGACAAATAGAATACCTTTTTCATACCAGTCCATTTTAAAAATAGATTTTCTATTTATTAATATTGATCTGTTATTCCATACTACTGATCCATGTGGGGTAAAATTGTGTGCAAATATCATTTTCCAAAAAAACAGAACTTGTTTATGAAAATTTGACAGAGAGATAGGAATCTTGGTTAATTCAAAGTCACATTTAAGCAAGAAATCTAAACCCCCAAGGCTTTTAAAAATAGAATTAGGGATATGGAACCACATTGAATTAGAATGACACAAAAAAGACTTCAGCCAATTTATTCTAAATGAACCAATCAGAGCCTCAACATCCAATGCTCTAATTCCTCCCTTGTCATAATCTTTAACAAGATGAGATCGACGTAAATAGTGAGTTTTGTTCCTCCAGATAAATTGAAAAATTATTGAGTTAGTTTTCTTAATATTTTTGTCCGAGATAAAATCAGAGTGGCATGGATAAATTAATTTAGACATTCCTTCGGCTTTAGAAAGAAGAGATCGTCCAAAAACTCTCTAATTCTCTCAGTTAGCAGGAGGGTGCATATCTCTGAAACGCCAATTCTTAGGCTGTCAAAATTGGCACCCCCCTCTATTTCCACCAAATATTCTCCAAATTATATGAAACTCACACCAACAGCTCATACAACATCTGTGATTATGTACAAAATGTTATGTCTTTCATAACTCTCTAATTCTCTCAGTTAGCAGGGGGGTTCATATCTCTGAAACGCCAATTCTTAGGCTGTCAAAATTGGCACCCCCCTCCATTTCCACCAAATATTCTCCAAATTATATGAAACTCACACCAACAGCTCACACAACATCTGTGATTATGTACAAAATGTTATGTCTTTCATAACACTCTCTCTCAGTTAGCAGGGGGGTTCATATCTCTGAAACGCCAATTCTTAGGCTGTCAAAATTGGCACCCCCCTCTATTTCCACCAAATATTCTCCAAATTATATGAAACTCACACCAACAGCTCATACAACATCTGTGATTATGTACAAAATGTTATGTCTTTCATAACTCTCTAATTCTCTCAGTTAGCAGGGGGGTTCATATCTCTGAAACGCCAATTCTTAGGCTGTCAAAATTGGCACCCCCCTCCATTTCCACCAAATATTCTCCAAATTATATGAAACTCACACCAACAGCTCACACAACATCTGTGATTATGTACAAAATGTTATGTCTTTCATAACTCTCTCTCTCAGTTAGCAGGAGGGTGCAAATCTCTGAAACGCCAATTCTTAGGCTGTCAAAATTGGCACCCCCCTCCATTTCCACCAAATATTCTCCAAATTATATGAAACTCACACCAACAGCTCATACAACATCTGTGATTATGTACAAAATGTTATGTATTTCATAACACTCTCTCTCAGTTAGCAGGGGGGTTCATATCTCTGAAACGCCAATTCTTAGACTGTCAAAATTGGCACCCCCCTCTATTTCCACCAAATATTCTCCAAATTATATGAAACTCACACCAACAGCTCACACAACATCTGTGATTATGTACAAAATGTTATGTCTTTCATAACTCTCTAATTCTCTCAGTTAGCAGGGGGGTTCATATCTCTGAAACGCCAATTCTTAGGCTGTCAAAATTGGCACCCCCCTCCATTTCCACCAAATATTCTCCAAATTATATGAAACTCACACCAACAGCTCACACAACATCTGTGATTATGTACAAAATGTTATGTCTTTCATAACTCTCTCTCTCAGTTAGCAGGAGGGTGCAAATCTCTGAAACGCCAATTCTTAGACTGTCAAAATTGGCACCCCCCTCCATTTCCACCAAATATTCTCCAAATTATATGAAACTCACACCAACAGCTCATACAACATCTGTGATTATGTACAAAATGTTATGTATTTCATAACACTCTCTCTCAGTTAGCAGGGTGGTTCATATCTCTGAAACGCCAATTCTTAGACTGTCAAAATTGGCACCCCCCTCTATTTCCACCAAATATTCTCCAAATTATATGAAACTCACACCAACAGCTCACACAACATCTGTGATTATGTACAAAATGTTATGTCTTTCATAACTCTCTAATTCTCTCAGTTAGCAGGGGGGTTCATATCTCTGAAACGCCAATTCTTAGGCTGTCAAAATTGGCACCCCCCTCCATTTCCACCAAATATTCTCCAAATTATATGAAACTCACACCAACAGCTCACACAACATCTGTGATTATGTACAAAATGTTATGTCTTTCAGAACTCTCTCTCTCAGTTAGCAGGAGGGTGCAAATCTCTGAAACGCCAATTGTTAGGCTGTCAAAATTGGCACCCCCCTCTATTTCCACCAAATATTCTCCAAATTATATGAAACTCACACCAACAGCTCACACAACATCTGTGATTATGTACAAAATGTTATATCTTTCACAACTCTCTAATTGTCTCAGTTAGCAGGGGGGTGCATATCTCTGAAATGCCAATTCTTAGGCTGTCAATATTGGCACCCCCCTCTATTTCCCCCAAATGTTCTCCAAATTATATGAAACTCACACCAACAGCTCACACAACATCTGTGATTATGTACAAAATGTTATATCTTTCATAACTCTCTAATTGTCTCAGTTAGCAGGAGGGTGCATATCTCTGAAATGCTAATTCTTAGGCTGTCAATATTGGCACCCCCCTCTATTTCCCCCAAATGTTCTCCAAATTATATGAAACTCACACCAACAGCTCACAAAACATCTGTGATTATGTACAAAATGTTATGTCTTTCATAACTCTCTAATTGTCTCAGTTAGCAGGGGGGTGCATATCTCTGAAACGCCAATTCTTAGGCTGTCAATATTGGCACCCCCCTCTATTTCCCCCAAATGTTCTCCAAATTATATAAAACTTCCATTCCATCTTGTGTAAGCTTAGTATCATATGTGATACACTCATTTCTCCATTTTGGATGTTGAGATTTTATGTACGTGTCGATTAAACATGAACAGTTTTTATTTGGTTTTGAAAAAAAAAAAGAAAATTGTTCAAAATGGAACAACAAAATCGTGTACCGTACATAAAAAGGTATGAAAGGATGCAAAATACAGTTTAAAGAAAAGGCCTAAATGCACATTGCACAGGTATAATCTTCTCCTGCTTGCGTGGTCATGACACAGCCTTGGTGGTACCACCGGTTGCAGCAGTCACAGGCTATCTATTCTACCCTGAGGCTGTTAGACTCATGAATAAATAAAAATAAAAATAAACACTGCAAAATATCACATCATGCTGATGCTGATCTGTTTTCTTGTTGCTGTGTTCATCTGTGACCATCTGTCTCATACAGACTCATGTTCGTGCTGCTGTTTATAATGATGTTTTTCCACTACATTAGGGCTTAGTGTATTACTAGTTGATGTTTTTCTTAGTTAATTCTAGATGTTATTACTGTTTTTCTCTTGCATTTGTTGTTGGATGTAACTGGGACCCCGTGTACATAATCTCGTTTTCATCACATGTACCACATGCGGTGCAAATGACAATAAAGACTCTCTGACTCTGACTCTGACACTCTGACTCTTACTCTGACTATCTGTAATTGATAAAATACAAATGGTTATATTGCAACATTAAGAACAATGATCACATTGTTTTTAATCAGTTGTTTTCCATTTCCTGAACATAAATAGTTTTTTCTTTACTAAACATGAAACATCTTGTTGTTGTTAGGCCTATATTTAAGGACAGTTCAAAATGGCAGCATTTTGTTAAATGCATGGAGGTCAAACACATTTGTCTTACCAAAAAATAAACAAAAATGTCATGCTCTGCGCTTGTCGGGCTCTGCGCCTGTCATGTTTTTTTCTGTTTTCAATCACTCCTCAGTTCCAGTCTGCATCCTTAATCACTTTCTCCTGTTGTCATCAGACCCCTGCCAACCTGCTCTCCCTCATGGTATAAAAGCCCTCTCATTTCATTTGTTCCTCGCCGGGTCATAATCCATACCTCCCTGATGTCTGGTGGAGCCATTTATCATTTTCCCCTCATTTTGTAAGTGACTGCACCGTCAGTCTTTTTGTTTTGTTTATTAAAGTGATTATTATTTTACACTCCTTGTCTCTGAGTCCTGTTCACCTGCATTCTGGGTCTGCGTCCTCCACCGGAACCGAATCGTGACAAAAAATACATTTCATTAACATTGGACCAGCTCTACACCCTCAGCAGGGTCCTGGAGGGTGCGTGGGAGTTTGCCCAACCAGTTTACATGTGCTTTGTGGACTTGGAAAAGGCATTCGACCGCGTCCCTCGGGGGGTTCTGTGGGGGGTACTCCGGGAGTATGGGGTACCAGGCCCTTTGATATGGGCTGTTAGGTCCCTGTACGACCGGTGTCAGAGCTTGGTCCGCATTGCCGGCAGTAAGTCAGGCTCGTTTCCGGTGAGAGTTGGACTCCGCCAAGGTTGCCCTTTGTCACCGATTCTGTTCATAACTTTTATGGACAGAATTTCTAGGCGCAGCCAAGGTGTTGAGAGGATCCGTTTTGGTGGCCTTAGAATCGCTTCTCTGTTTTTTGCAGATGATGTGGTCCTATTGGCTTCATCAGATCGTGATCTACAACTTTCACTGGAGCGGTTTGCAGCCGAGTGTGATGCGGCCGGGATGAGGATCAGTTCCTCCAAATCCGAGGCCATGGTCTTGAGCCGGAAAAGGGTAGCATGCCCTCTCCGGGTCGGGGAGGAGGTCCTGCCCCAAGTGGAGGAGTTTAAGTATCTCGGGGTCTTGTTCACGAATGAGGGAAAACTGGAGCGTGAGATCGATAGGCGGATAGGTGCAGCATCCGCAGTGAAGCGGGCGCTGTACCGGTCTGTCGTGGTGAAGAGAGAGCTGAGTCAAAAGGCAAAGCTCTCAATTTACCGATCGATCTACGTTCCCACCCTCATCTATGGTCATGAGCTTTGGGTTGTGACCGAAAGAACGAGATCTCGGATACAAGCGGCTGAAATGAGTTTTCTCCGCAGGGTGGCTGGACTCTCCCTTAGAGATAGGGTGAGAAGCTCAGTCATCCGGGAGGGACTCGGAGTAGAGCCGCTGCTTCTCCACATCGAGAGGAGCCAGTTGAGGTGGCTCGGGCATCTGGTTAGGATGCCTCCTGGACGCCTCCCTGGTGAGGTGTTCCGGGCATGTCCCACCGGGAGGAGACCCAGAGGAAGACCCAGGACACGCTGGAGGGACTATGTTTCTCGGCTGGCCTGGGAACGCCTTGGGATTCCCCTGGAGGAGCTGCTCCAAGTGGCTGGGGAGAGGGAAGTCTGGGCCTCCCTACTTAGGCTGCTACCCCCGCAACCCGACAATAATAATAATAATAATTGTCTAAGCTTGTCATCTGCGTATGTTTCCCATACACAGACGAAATTCGTCTCTGCATTTAACCCAACCGCCTACCAGGCGGTGCAGTGAGCAGCCATAGAAGGCGCTCGGGGAGCTGGAGAAATAGGTGTGCA
>JBBPBX010062605.1:0-20773 GCA_038048925.1 Garcialebias charrua
ATACACACACAAAATATTTTAAATAAGCAATGACATTTCATGAGTTTTTATTTTATTTTTTATTATGACTGTTGTGCAGGGATTACCAATCCCATTGTCCAGTAAAGGCTCTCCCCCAGTGGACTATAAGTTGCCCACTCGCCACCAGTTGAAACTCACTCATAGCATGAACCCGAACACATTTTATTTAGTGATAAAAGTGACAGACATGGCTGTTTTGTTGTACAGCTTTCAACCTCCTAATTTATTCTAACATGAGTTCAGACCTAGAATCAAAGATAAACTCCAGTGTGTGAGTGATTAAGCACCGTGTGGTCCTGGTCAACATCTGTTGTGTCTGATATTATATCATGAGTTCTTTTCCAACAAAACATTATGAACGGAGTAAGTAGCACAGCTGTTAAACATCATTTAGTCATCTCTCTTAGCTTACCACATCGAAAAGAACAAAACATTTTCATTTAATTAATTCTTTAGAATCAAACTGCAGCAGTTGTGTGTTTGCACCTGTGCACACATCTGCAGTTTGCATCACATCTGAGGACTTAATGTATGTTTTCTTAACTTTCTTTCATCAAAGGCAGATTTGCTGAGTAAACACTCACCGTCTTAGTGACTGCGCACGTCACAGCACAACAAAGTCCCATCAGAGAGAAGACAGAGAAAAGGAAAATATCACACACGCCCAGCATTTCTTAAAAAAATAAATAATAATAAAGAACTGCAGCACACTAATGATGTCATCGACCTCAGCTACACAATGATTTTTTCAGAAGATGCTTGTGAGCCATCTGGACAGGAACTATTGCTCACAATATGTACAGTACTTGCATTTTAGCAAGACTAATTTTTATTATGTTTTGCTTTCTATAAAAACTCAGATATTTACAACTTTGAGCATGAGTAAAAATTTAAGGTGTCTAAAATGATTTGAAGGAACATATGTCACCAACAGCTTTGCATGCACAACATTTAAATATCTTAAAATATGCATGGGGGAATGAGTCAGCCTTTGCCACACCAAGCTTTACACTAACACAATGATTTTACTGAACACGTGCACTTTGTCAAGAAGCTTACCATATTTTTTGGACTAAAAGGCACACTTAAAATCCTTTAATTTTCTCAAAAATCAACAGTGAGCCTTTTAATCCACTGCACCTTATGTAGTTCTGGTTGTTCTTACTGACCTCAAACTGATTTCATGTGGTACACGGTGCTCAAAAATCTGTCAAAATGTTTTAGTTTTGCTTAATGTGCCTTATACAGTAGTATGAAAAATATGATAACATCATAGATAAGCTGTCTAATCACTGAACATATTACAAAGTACAAACAATACAAGTTTTGTATTCATACGTGGACCTCTGAAAACCTTTAAATCCCAGTCCTCAGTGAGGGCACTATAAGGGATATCTTTCCCATACATGCACTATTTATTGTCTGAATCAGAATGAGCCAAGAACATGTCATGTACTGCACAAAAATAAAATTAGCTGACATCCGCCCACACAGAAGTTTAGTTGAGCACAATCCTAAATGTCAGCTGCCTTGGATGCAGTATCCACATCTGCTTGACTCACTTATGTTGGATTAAACTGGCTCTTGTGTTGTAGTGAGAGTGAAAGACCTGCTCCGTCAGTCTGGCCCTTCAGCACATCTAACACCTGAAACCAGACCATGGAGACTCGGCACAAAGGTAAAACATTTCATGCACGGTCAGTGTTGCTTCAGTTGTGTTTGTCTACTCCCTGCTCTGCACTAGATGTGTCAGTGTGCATGTTCTGGTGAGAATTTGGTGCCTCACATGAGTATTAATAGCTAAATTAATTAGTGGGTTTAAAACACTGAAAGAGTCAAAGTACTTTTACTAGCATGCACTAGATTAAATTACTGCACTTTATTGGAATTGAATCCATCTGAGCTGTTTAGTTTAATAAAGGCAAAGTAAATGTACTTTTTAGGAGGATGGCTATGGTTAAGAACATTTCAAATGACAACGTTTCAAAGAAATGAGTGTTCAGTTGTATGATTTGTCATATTTGTGTGAGGCAACACTACAGATGAATAATAATGCACATTCTCATTCACAGTGAGGGAATGTTATCCCATCCATTGTGTTAAAAAACACAAAACTTATGACAGTAAAACATGTTGATGCATATGATCTGCTTTAAACTTTGCCAACACTGAAGACAAGTCAGCCTTTTCTTTTGTGCTATCTTACTGTAGTTTAACCGTGTAGCTAATTTTCTAATGGTCCAAACCTTCTGTGCATTCTGTACCATTACTTTGATGGCACTGGCACATTGTTTCTGTGTACACATGAAATCAGAGGAAGGCAGCTTGTTGATAACATGGATTACATCAGCAGCAGAAAGAGGACAATAATTTGGGACTGTTGCAAAGTCAGTGCTTAACTCAGTTATGCTATATATCAATTTTGATTAAGTAATTGGAAACATGCTTATTAATAGCTGATAAAAGTAAATGTGGTGGCTGGGCAATACAAATCTGAACTGTCATATGGAGAATTTTGATAAGTTTTATGTAAATATTAAATTAAATAACATTCACAAAACGTTTCGTAAAGGTAAAAAAATAAGGTTTTGCAATATTTCAACCAGTATCAAGTTGAAATCATAAAATATTTTTAATGTCTTTCTCCAGTGATTAAAACATTTTTTTTTCTGTTTTGAACAAGTACAAGTCACAAGTCTCTCACAAATTCTGCTTTCAGTGGAGATTCTTGCAGCAGGCACTGAAGGACCCCCCCCCAAATAAATAAATAAATAAATAAATAAAGCTGTGCTTTATGAAATAATTGATCAACCCAAATGATTAATGTTTTATCATCTTTGTCGGTCCGTGAAAGGTGGGCACACTTGTTTAGAAGAAAACAGACACAGATTTCCTCAACAATAATGAATATTTATTAAAGAAGTCTTGTGACAGAAAAAGGCAAAAAGTAAAAACATGTTTAAACATACAAACAGTCCTCCTGCTAGAAATAATTGTGTCAGTTAAATCCGCCACAGTACTGACTACACACACACAAGTTTCCTGCTAAGATTTAAAAGTGTCTGTTTAATCTCGCCACAGTAAAACTTAAAATACACACAATCTCAAAACATTGACGTGTAACAAGTTACAGTTATCTCCTCACCTTTGACACTGAAACAGGGGAGCCGCACTGTTCAGCGGGAGATAAGTCATCAATGCAGACCGGGCGTTGATCAAACCCACGGTAGACTCCAATGTTTATCTGAACAGAACTCATTTTATACCTTTGTGGAGTATGACTTCACTCACTCATCAAACACGTTTTCAATCAAACTTTGTTTTTCAAAGCGGTGTCAGGCACTGCCAAAAGCTTTCTGTTTCATCTATCAGCTACAAGGTCAGTTTGCCCTTAATTGCTGAGCTGTGCTCATCAACATCTTACAAACTTGGCTGTGAGATGCATGGAAACATTATTTGCCTAACTCCCTTTCAGAAGAACTGCAAGGCTTGAAGTGAGATGGGTGATATGCATTCATTCCATCAAAGACCAGTCTTTCGAGAAGGATTGGGCCCTTATCTTTCAAAGAAACTCTGGACCTTTGAAGCAAAGCCACACAACCCCCCCCCCCCTCTTCAAGGCTTTAATGAAACATCTTGACACTAAACATGTTTTTTTGTGTTGCATTAAGCATTAACTCTTAAAAATTGATAAACATTTAGTCAGAAAAACATTAATACTTCTTAATCTGTTCAAGTTGCTACAAAGGCCGGTTTCAAAATAAAAGCATAGGTTTTCAGTTTGCATGCAAAACGGTTTAGATTTGATTTCTGATTTAACGACAGCTAACTGGACGGATGTGGCCTGCAGGCTGTAAATGCTCATTGGTGTGTTAAAACATTGTTATTATTATTATTATTATTATTGTCATTCTGTGACAAAGGTTCTTGCTCATGCTTTTGGTTCACATGCATTGTTTCAACACAGGATGATCCTGGCCTGAACACCTCCTTAAATAAAATAACAAACAATTACAGATTCACTCAGTGCTGTCACAGTCTAAAGCAGTGAAGGTGGTGACTGACGGTTTGATTGTCTCATACATGTTCCCCCCCAGGGCTCTCTGCAGCTACCTGCTCTCTCTACTGAGACTTTTCAGTTTAATATGTTATCCAACTTTGCATATCTCAGATAGTACAATCGGAGCCAATCAGCGTGCAGTTTGTTGCACTACTTGTGTAGTTTGCACATTATTTTTATGTTGTCACAATTTTAAATGAGAAATATACCTTGTAATTAATACATTTGTGCTAAGTAATGCATTTTAACAGAAAAAAACAGACAATTTGTTAAAATTGTGCTTTTAAAGTGACTTAATTATCATGAGTCTATTCTTAAGGCCAAGTCGGTTTACATAATGCTGATACAGTTGTAGCTGACTAAAAGATTAACAGCATGTGTAAATGGGACACAATAAGACTTTAAGACCTTGATTCATTTGTCAGTCTTTCCATCAGTCTACCTGTCTCCTGAGCTCGAGGTGTGCTGTGGCATGCACGGCACTGGCGCGCTGCCCAGTCTGTCACAGAACAAAGATGTGATGCACAGCCCTCTGGGCTTTTCCTGCCAGTCTCTACTCTGAATGAAAGCCTCCCTGCCAGGAAATATTACATGTCTTCTTAAAACCTTCCTCCACCTCTGCCAAGTGCTACAAAAAAAAAAAAAAAAACACCCCCCAAAAAAACACTGAGCTGTACGGAGATGAGGGTGTACGGAGGAGTACGCTCATAATAAAATGCTTTGTAGGAAACAAGCATTGGGAGTTATGCCTCATTCCCTGCAGGAACCGACCCCCTGTCTATAAATGACAGTTTAGATGGAGAATGTTACTTTATAGGGGTGACAAATTGCAGGTATCTGTTGTGGGTTTGGGTGAGAGTTTGAGGGCAACCTGCCAGCATGCCAGCTCTGTGAGTGACTGCTGCACCTGACCTGCACAATCCTTAAGACCAGCTGCTAAAACCAGCAGACAAAGCGATCTACCAATGAGGAGGAGTCCACGCTCATGGTGTCCCACCCACTTGGCAGAATTACCCAATGATGACTGGCAAAAATATCCCCACCATCTATTCCCTTCACCCCACTAAGCTTTTTAAAAGAGATGATGAATGATGTGGTATCTTCCAGCAGGATGACCACACACAAGTGAGATTTATGCATCTACTGGAGGCACACACCACAGCCAGCAACCCGGATCATTTTTGTAGTGCCGTCTGTGCATGTTTCAAGAGAACAACGGGGGTTTCATTTGTGGGTTGAAGTTGTTTTAGATGTGTGGTGGAGACAGCTGTTTTCATCTGGATCCAGTAAATAAGACAAATCTTTGACGTTGGAACAATGTTATGGCGAAAATATCTTACTCATGTTGTTGTTCTTGTTGAAAGATTCCAAAGTGTACAGAACGTGTGTGGTAAAGGATATCTAATTGCAGCACAGTGACAAGATCATATTCTCAGTTTATTCAGCTATAGTTTTAACCAGGGCCGGCTCAAGCCTCCATGGGACCCTAAGCGAAATTTGGTTTGGGGTCTTCTATTTCTGATAATAATGTGGATTACTACAATCAAGAGTCAGATCATTCACTCATCTAAAATAAACTCTTTACAACTCTGACAGCCCTCTTTACATTAACTTATATCTATATATCTAGTGGTACTAAAAGAAAAAAATAAATAAAATAAAAAATAAACGCACTATGCAATGTATTTTACAGCAAAAGTGTCATCTGGTTTATTATCTTCGGTTTCAAAGAAGTGCAACAGTAATGTTCAAAATAGTAGTAGTGCAAGATGAACAACAAACAACAGATACAATAACTTAGATGCACAAAATAAATTAAATTGTGCAAAAACAGACAAAATAAAATAAAATAAATAATAAAATAAAATGTCAAGAAAAAAAAATCAAGGAAATGAACAATTACTTGAAACCACGTAAAATGGTTTACTTTTTTTTTAAAGTTGAATAATCAGTTCTAAAAACTTTGTAAATTTCTGCAATAATTTGTGAAAGCTAAACTTAAAATATTAAATAGAATCATATAAAAATCATTACTAAATAAATTAAATTAAATTGCACTTAGGGGGTCCCCTAGTGGGGCCCTAAGCAGCCACGCAGTTTGCTAATGCCTTGGGCCGGCCCTGGTTTTACCAAGAAGTTGGTGTTAAAGACCCTGTTCATGTATAATAAAAAAGGCACAGTCATAGATTGATTCATTGTCAGTCTGATGTTGCAACATGTTAACACACTTTGCAAAGTAAACTGTGAGTGGTTTACACTTAATTAGAGAGTTCAGAGAGTTCATAGTTTCTTTATTGTCATTCGCACCACATGTGGTACATGTGGTGGAACGATACTGTGTACAGTACTCAGGGTCCCAGTTACATCCAACAATAAAATGTCAAAGAAAAACAATAATAACATCTAAGATATGAACCCAAGAAAAACATCAACTAAAAATATGCTAAACACTAATATCATAAAAACAATAAACAATACGCCCAACAACAGCACAAACATGAGTCTGTGTGAGCAGATGAGCACAAATGAACACAGCAACATGAAACAGATCAGCAGCAACATGAAACAGATCAGCAGCAACATGAAACAGATCAGCAGCAACATGAAACAGATCAGCAGCAACATGAAACAGATCAGCAGCAACATGAAACAGATCAGCAGCAACATGAAACAGATCAGCAGCAACATGAAACAGATCAGCAGCAACATGAAACAGATCAGCAGCAACATGAAACAGATCAGCAGCAACATGAAACAGATCAGCAGCAACATGAAACAGATCAGCAGCAACATGAAACAGATCAGCAGCAACATAATGTGATTTTTCACAGTGATTATCCTGGTTAGAGATTCATGAGTCTAACAGGCTCAGGGTAGAAGCTGTTCCTCAGTCCAGTGGTTCTACACTGTATGCCCCCCAATCTCCTTCCAGAGAGGAGAAGGGCAAAAAAGTGAGTGTGCTGGGTGAGTGGGGTCTTTCATGATGCAGGTGGCCCTCTTCCTGCATCTGGAGGTGTAAATGTCTGTGATGGTGGGGAGGCTGACTCCAACAGACTTCTGTGCAGCCTTCACCACTCTCTGCAAAGCTTTTCTTTCTGCAGCTGCTAATTAATGTTAAGCACTTACTTTTTCATTCAACCTTTATTTATACAGGTTAGTCTCATTGAGCCATGAGGACTCATTTTCAAGAGAGACCTGTTTTAAACAAAATAACCACAGACGAGGTTCACACAACAATAAACAGTCATAAAAGCATATAAAATGAAATTAAAATAAAATTAGTAATGTAAAACAAAATAACATCAAGCTACATTATGAAACGAGGTGAAATCCAAAAAGTAGAAACTATTATTATCAGTATATCAATGTTTGTATTCTGCTCAGGATCTTTGCCAAGTGACAGAATAGTGGTAAAAGTACAGTACACATCAGATGGGATGGTTGGTGCTTACGGTAATATACAGTATAAACAATTTTTTTTTACAAACTTTTGAAGAGACAGTTCAAACTTTTATGTGCTTTATTAATACAGTAGTTATGAAGTTTTAATTGTGTTTTGCTGACATATTTCTTTAAAAAGCCTCAGTTTGGAGAATAAAATAGTTCAAAAGTGATTGAAATGACGAGCTGACAATCTCTACTCTTGCACTGTCATGTTTACATCCTGTGCCCCAAGAAACCCAGGCCACACGGACATGGTGGGGGGAAACGTAGTTTTTTTCATATGTTAATTAGAGGAAAAGATCTGCGTTGACACGGACAAATTATGTGTTTACATGCATCCGCTCGAATCCCCCCCACCCTCATGAATCTGCTGTAGTTATCATGCCGGGTCATTAGATGGCGCTGTGAAGTTTTGAACCTTCACCTAATGCGCATGCGTGCTGCCTCAGTCTGCTTTCCTCTGGGGCTAAAAGTTCAGCAAACTACAAGTTGTTGTCAACAAGTTAACAACAAGTTAAAGCTGAATTTTGGATAAGAGTCGACAGATTTGATGCCAAGTGGGACCTGCTTCATCTAACAAGCTCCACACCAGTCGCTGAGTGGACCAGAACCGAGTCAACGATGTCAGACTTTAGTCCGTGATAAACAGCTGATTTACAGCAGGTAAAACGTTCTTAATAATGTTTGCTTGTGTTTACTTCGATCACACAACAACCAACTGTTTTTATTTTTATTTTTTTCCTGCATGGTCGAGAAGCTGTCCTTCCACCAGGTGGACCGGTTTGGACATGGGACCAGTATCCAGGATGAAACCCGAGCAGAGTCCAGTTCATTAACTAAGTTACAGTTCAGTTAACGTGTTTTTAATAGTATTCAATTTAATTCTCAGTGTTTGTGTGACATACAGTTTGTGGTGTTGAATAAATAAATACAGAATAAACCTGGTGTCTTCATTTTCAACTTTAAAGGAGAAATGTAATCAAATCTGAAAAAATCGATATAACAAGAATTTCATATAGTAAACAACACACATAAACATACTTAGTATGCCTTTTTCAAGTCAGTAGCTTAAAGCTGGGGTATGTAAGATTGTAATGTAGTCTGTAACTTTTCAAACAATATATATTTTAACATATTTCTTCACTCTGTCACTAGATTGATGTTAGAGAGGTAATCTCTGAAAAAACTAAAAAAAAATATTGTCCCCTTGCTTCTCCAGGTGGTAAATAAGCATTTCTAAAAAGAAAAAGTGACCCGCCATTTTCCAGCCAATAAAAACAAAGTTTGTAACCAGCCAATAAAAACCGAGCTTGAATTTGAATCAGCCAATAAAAACAGAGCTTGAATTCAAATTTCAACAGACCACAAGGGGGCAGAGCCATATATGGCTCTGAGGGGGAGGGATCAGAATGCTTTGCTTGTTGAAATTTTTTCTAAGTGCTGCTGTTCTACAGAAACTGCAGACTGAACCTTTAAAGAAATAGTTTTTTACATTTTTCCTGCTACATGCCGAAGTGCAGTGATTTCTGTAGTCATTTTCTGGACGCACTTTTATGACACAATTAAGACCTCCTTTGCTATCTTACAATAACACTGAAGCTATAAACCCATCATTACTGTCCTCCTGTCTGTCATTTAAAATGGAAGCAGAAGACTTTTTTGAATCTGAAGGATATCACTTTAGTTTGTCAAAAACAGTTTGGTGATTTAGTGCATTAATGGGCATTTCTATCCTGGAAATACGAATAGCCGTGCGTTAGCCGCCGCATGCTAACGTTAGCATGCTAGCGCCGTATGCTAACGTTAGCATGCTAGCGCCGTATGCTAACGTGGAAGTGGGGGTGTTGAAAATGTCCTGAAACAGTTACCAATGTCTTGTTAAGCTCTGTCTTCCCCAGAACATAGTAGGATCTAAAATGATTTTTAAAGATGAAGGAGCAAGTTGAAACATGCTGTCTCCCTCCTTGCTAGCAGGCTCCATTGGGAGCTGCCTGGCTAACTAACTACGGTGGCCCTACACGGCCAAAATTCTACAGCGGCCGAATGCACAGGAGCGGTAAAAATACAATATAAAATTTTAAAAAAGTTTTAAAATCGATTTTGGGGCTTTTAGAATCGATTCTGAATCGCCAGGACTAAGAATCTTGATTCTTTAAAAAATAGATTTTTTTTGCTGCATCCCTAATTGCTACACACTGAAACCTTTTTGTCCACAACTAGATACACACACTAATATTACTGTATGAGGGACGACCATTGCACTGCCTACGTCATATTCAGGGGACGGAGAGCAGGCAGGGGGAGGGGGGTCAAAAACACCAGATGAGAATTTTTTCACTTTGCAAAGTCTAAATTTGAGTTAGGATGACATTTTTGACTTGTGAAAATTTCTCAACAAGCTTATTTTATGCTTTTCATTAGACTACTATTAGCTTAAAAACACTTTTCATTTCTCCTTTAATAACACGCAACATGTTACTCATCGTTTAAATCACGTAACTTGAGTCCAGATAGCTTCATTTAGCTCAAATAACTTTATATATCTCCCACGCTAACATAAATAATGTTTATTATTGTTAAACTGTTATTATTTAGCACATTTAGTATGTTATAGTGCAGCATGTCATGTGAAATATCCACCTGCCTCGTTCAATAAACAGCGACATAAGAACTGGATCAGACTGTGTCTCTTCCAACACAGATGCAGCTACATTCAGGTGTAGATTAATTAAATATGAGAATTAAAATATATTCCATCAGTCGTAGTTCAAAAGGCAGTGCGTGTCCGCCGCCATTGTTGATAGAAATGCCGTCTGTCCGTGCGTGCGTGCGCGCGCGCGCGCATGTGGTTCAAACAAAAGCTCAGCGGGAGATGTTTATGTTATCAACTGGGGGTCAGCAAAAAACCTCCACTCTGGAAGGTGGATTCAGAAACCTCTGGATTCAAAGAGGGGGGCCAGTGGTGTCGTGTAAACGATCGGCAGAACCGCAGAAAGAAAGGTGCGGTTTCACTCAAAATACGCGCCGTGTAAACAGCCCCCCAGTGTTTCCACTTGTTGAAAACATGCACTTGAGTGATGTCCTAATGAATAAATCAGAGATGTTCAGTTTAGCTTGCATGCAAATTGTCTATGGGATTCTCACCCCTGACTGGACCACCCATGCTGAGGAAAGTGTGCATTCATTTTCTCTCCAATAAAATGTGTCATTATATCCCTGCCTGTGATGTGCCACCACAATACAAAAAGCCCCAAGCTGTAACATTTCTTAAATTAAAGGTGTAAACTTCTCCTTCCTCACAAATTCAGGATGTGTGACGATGCATTTTACATTTATTTTTTGTTTTACAGAGACAGGATTAGACTAGACCTCTTCCCCAGCTCTGCTGGTTCTGAACGCATGAGGGGAATTTAAGGATGATTGGAAGTATGTGGTGCTTGATGCTGGAAAAGCTGCTGTTTGGGACTTGCAGTCTTCCCTCTTTCTCTGAGCAAACTGTCTTTGGCCAAGGGGTCTACACTGTGCCAAGACCTGCTGAGAAGGCCCTGAGTTAAACCAACAACTGGGCTGCTCGATAAAAGGGATGAACAGCAGGGGGGTGGGGGGGACTCCATGAACTCTGGGTCATACCTCATTTTTGATGGCTCTATCCCCAGTTCCCATTTCACTGGTGCACACGCTACATCACCAAAGCAGAAACCTCACTGCAGGATTTTGACCTTCTTTCTACTAAACTCAGAAAACTGAGCAGAACTTTTGTTACATGCTATCTTATGTTGCACACATACACACTCTTAAAACTGTCAGTGTAAAACACTGAATGATAGTGGAAAAGAAAAAAGTAATGTTCTGATACATGTTCAATAATCCAGATAGATGAATATAACAAGGTTAAGTCAGGTCCTCTGGACATAATCTTCTGTGTTGAAATGTTTTATCTTTTATTCAAAATACTTTGTCAGGCTGAGGAGCTGCAACAAACTCAGCCTTATAAACAGCACCTTATCATAGTAACAGTTTTAGCTTCTCTCCATTTGGCCACCTGTCAAATTAAAATTTGGATTCAAAATCTTACTTCCAACAAACAAAGCTCTCAACAACCTAGCTCCATCTTATATTAAGGATCTTATTGTTCCATACTTTCCTAACTGAGCACTTCCCTTTTAAACTGCAGGTTTGCTTGTGGCTCCTAGAATTTCCAAAAGTAGAATGGGAGGCAGATATTTCAGTTATCAATTCAATTTAATGCATTTCATTTATATAGCACCAAGTCACAACAGAAGTCATTTCAGGGCACTGAACAGAAACATTCACATACATTATAAAAGCCAATTAGTAAAGTTATCTATCTAAAGAAAGAAGCTGGAGGCTGTCTTTGAGGCTGACACCTTGTCTACAGATTACCTGTAGGCTTCGGACTTTACTTTTTGATTTATCCTACAGTTAGGGTCAGCTTGGGTTTCCTGAGCTATTCCTCCCTGCTATAGGCTTAGGCTGCTGGAGGACAAACTGACAACACTTCCTCACTCTGCTGCTGTCTTTATTTGCTCTACTTTATCTGTTTGTATTTGTAATTATTTCCATCCTATGTGTGTTTTTTTGCCTTTCCTCCAATAGAAAGTACACCTGGACCTGTCATTCTGTTTGTTTCACCTTCCTGTCCTTTCAAACCTCAGCTGGTTGAAGCAGATGGTCGCTCATCTTGAGCCTGATTCTGCTGATTTATTTCTGTTAAAAGTTTTTTTTTCTTCCTTTCCACTGTTGCCAATGTGCTTGCTCAGGATGGGAGATTGTAGTGAAGTGAAGATTCATCACAATCTGCTGGCTTCCTTAGATAGACTATGTCAAAGTTCCTGCTCAATAATCCAGGCAAAAAAATCCAAGTTAAGTCAGGTCCTCTGGATGGTTTCTTTTTGTTGAAACGTTTACATGGATCATTGATCATGAACTTTGATGTTTTGAACCACTTTGGTCATGGCTGCCTCAGACGAGTCAGCGGGGGAGAGGGCGGATTCCAGAAATCACCTTACACCATCAAACTGGTTGACCCACTATGTGAAGATATTTTTCAGACCGAGTTTGCTGTGGCTCCTTGGACTGATGGAGTCTTTTGGATGTAAGACGAAATGTTTCAACAAAAACAAACCGTCCAGAAGACCTGACGTAACTTTGTTGAGTTTTATTAAAGCTGCACTGTGTAACTTTGTAATGTAGTCTGTAACCTTTCTAACAATATATTTTTAACATATTTCTTCACTCTGTCACTATCTACTGACAGACTGATGTTAGACAAAGTAATCTCTGAAAAAAACTATAGTCCCCTTGCTTCTCTATCAGCATTTATAAAAACACTAAAAACACAGAGTGACCCGGACAATGACCAGCCAATAAAAACAGAGTTGTTTGTCACGCCCCAACCCACGCCCCCGCCTGTCCCAGCCTCAGCGCCGCGCACATTCTCATTCAAAGGATTGCAAAGCGATGCAGGACTGATTTGTATGTGACACAAATGTATTAAATATCCCTTCTTCATCCCAGAGCTGGACTTTTATTTTGTTTTTTTGCCAAAAGTCAAGTGATCGCTTCATCCTTCACTCACAGGAATGAGGAAATTGATTTGTCACGACTCACGAGCGAATTAAATCATGTCCAAAGTGGCTGGTGAAGCTCTGCTGATTTCAGGGTGTTTTTGTGTTGTTGGACGAGTGATTCATGGTTTTATTATATTTTTTAGAACGTTATAATCACAGAACTTTGCAGCGTCTGCCACAGGACATGTAGTGGGGGCGGAACATTCCAGACATACCAGACATCACTGACAGACATGAGGAAGTCACGAGCAAATTAAATCATGTCCAACGTTGCTTCGTGAACCTCTGCTGATTTCTGCTGGTTTTTGTGTTGTTGGACAAGTGCTCCATGGTTTTATTATAATTTTTAAAAAGTTGTTTTAACATATAATCACAGAACTTCGCAGCACAGACAGGACATGTAGTGGAGGCGGAGCATTCCAGACCTGCACTGACAGAAAGAGGAAGTCACGAGCGAATTAAATCATGTCCAACGTTGCTTCTTGAAGCTGATGATTTCTGCTGGTTTTTGTGTTGTTGGACAAGTGCTCCACGGTTTTATTATATTTTTAAAATGTTTTATTAACATATAATCACATAATATTGAAGCGCTCCGAGCGGACACACAGCAGGGGACTGAGCTGCAGAACTCAAGTTCAACAGAGAACGGACTGTGGCTCCTCCTCAGAGTCATATATGGCTCTGAGGGGGAGGGAGCAGAATGCTTTTACCTGATGAAAATTTTTCTAAGTCCCAGCGTACTGCAGATATTACATAGTGAACCTTTAATATACTTTTATAATGTATGTGATAGCTTTTGTTCATTGCCCTGAGATGACTTATGTTGTGACTTGGCACTATATGTAAAAAGCAAATTAAATTGGGTTGGTTGTTTGTTTCATGTCCCAATGGCCAGCTTCTGTAGCCGAGGATCAGACCGCCAGGGTCCCCGCCCTCGGCCACCACCCATCTCACATTGCACCCGACCCCTTTGGCCCCTCCCACAGGTGGTGAGCCCATGGGAAGGGGGACCCACGTCTCCTCTTCGGGCTGTGCCCGGCCGGGCTCCATGGGTAAAAGCCCGGCCACCAGGCGCTCGCCAGCGTGCCCCACCTCCGGGCCTGGCTCCAGAGTGGGGCCCCGGTGACCCGCGTCCGGGCGAGGGAAAACTTAGTCCATTAATTGTACTCATCATAGGGGTTTTTGGGCTGCACTTTGTCTGGTCCCTCACCTAGGACCTGTCTGCCTTGGGTGACCCTTCTAGGGGCATGAAGCCCCTGACAGCATAGCTCCTAGGATCATTGGGACACTCAAACCCCTCCACCACGGTAAAGGCCGAGATACAGTGAAGCAGACTCCGTATACGCGCGTATACGGACGTATACGCGCGTATACGGAGCGGCTGCTTCACTTCAGCTGACTCCAGCTCAGACGTTCTCCTTGTTGTAATATGAGCTGCTGCACACGAAGGGGACAACTGAGCACGCTGATTGGTCACTTTGACACGCCTACTGAATTGATTGACAGCGCTCAGTCAGCTGAATGTGAAACCTAGTTGAAAGTGAAACCTTCAACATGAGCAGCTCGCTCAGACTTCTGCGGAACTTCTGATGCGCTGTTTCTACTATATATGTTATAAAAAGTTCTCTCAGAAATAAAAATAATAACAGGGAGCGCTTTTCCTGCAGCACACAGCCCACCAGGGGATATTAAAACATCGCGCACCAAGGTAGGACCTGAATTCATTCATTTCAATCATCGAGTGAACGGAGGAAGAAGCGGTTACTTGACTTTAGGCAAAAAAACAAAAGAAAAGGCCCGATCAGCGATAAAGAAGGGGAATTTATTTCATTTGTGTAACATACAAAACAGTCCGGCGCCGGGAAGTTTATGGTCAGACACCGCGTATCGCGCACGCGGATCGCGTATGCGTAGTAAAAAAATACCTTTGCGCGTACTTGCCCTGAGGGGCTACGCGGGGCTACGCTGCGTACGGGGCGTACGTACGCTGCGTATTGGCGTATCGTGAGGACGCTCGAGTGTATCTCGCCCTTAAGGTGGCAGCCCAGGGAGGCGTTCCCACCCTCATCTATGGTCATGAGCTTTGGGTTATGACCGAAAGAACAAGATCTCGGATACAAGCGGCTGAAATGAGTTTTCTCCGCAGGGTGGCTGGACTCTCCCTTAGAGATAGGGTGAGAAGCTCAGTCATCCGGGAGGGACTCGGAGTAGAGCCGCTGCTTCTCCACATCGAGAGGAGCCAGTTGAGGTGGCTCGGGCATCTGGTTAGGATGCCTCCTGGACGCCTCCCTGGTGAGGTGTTCCGGGCATGTCCCACCGGGAGGAGACCCAGAGGAAGACCCAGGACACGCTGGAGGGACTATGTTTCTCGGCTGGCCTGGGAACGCCTTGGGATTCCCCCGGAGGAGCTGCTCCAAGTGGCTGGGGAGAGGGAAGTCTGGGCCTCCCTACTTAGGCTGCTACCCCCGCGACCCGACCCCGGATAAGCGGACGAAGATGGATGGATGGATGGATGGATGGATGGTTGTTTGTTTGGTTGGATGGATGGATGGATTATTGCAACATAGTAATGATGAACGTCTGTTCATATCTTTATTTGACTATAGTCTGGTTGGGTCTTTGGGCAGCACTGTGGTGCAGTTGGTAGAAATGCTGCCTTTCAAGGAGAAGGTTGCTGGTTCAAATCCGGGGGCCTTCCTGGATGGAGTTTGCATGGTCTCTCTGTGCACGTGTGGGTTTTCTATGGTTTCCTCCCACAGACCATGAATATGCATGTTAGACTGATGGGTACCGTATTTTCCGTTGTATAAGTCGCACCTGTGTAGGTCGCATTGTCCAATTTTTATCAATAAATTGGAAAAATCCAGAAATAGGTCGCACCTACGTCACCGCCGACGTAACGCGTCATCCACCGCTGACGTGACGCATCACTGCTGAGACAACTCGGCAATATGGACCGAGTGTTTAGCTCTGCTGCAAATGTCTGCCACAGGAGCCCACAGCAAGGCTTTTAAGAAGATTATCACGGTAAAAACAATTATTTGTTTGCTAAAAATTATAGCTGACATTATAGCACAAGGGTTAGTGGTTTATAAGCCGAGTGGTTCATTAGCTATTGGCTAAAATATACATGGAAATAAAACGAATGCTAACTGAAGAGTCCGTCTCTCAAAACACGAATAAAAAAATCAAATTTTATCTCAAATGTTTCATCCAGGCCAACAGTTAGTGCATTAAACCCCATATTATTACACTCTGTAAGCAGAAAAAAATATCCACCGAGTGGTTTCGGAGCTATTTATAACGTTATAAACAGAAGCTAACTGAAGCTAACGCTAATAAAAGATCTTTTTTTTTTATCTCAAACATCTAATAAAGCTACTCACTTGTAAATGTCCATACAGTGATTACATTCTGTAAGTTTCAGAAAAATCCGCTGAGTGGTTCTTGACTTATCTTGCAAACAAACAGCTAACAAACACAGAGCTAAAAAGTTACCAGGGGCCGACACTGTACATATTTTTGAGGTGGATGCGAAAACATGAACGGCGCCCCCCACCCCCGCTCATTTTTACCTGCCGCCTCATACAGCTTTCCTCCCTTAGTCATGCACGTAGAAAATACAGTACCAATATTACAGATTTTTTTATGTTACATATTATATCGTTCAACTTTCTCTCCATTAGACAGTATACGAAAACAGTACACATTGGAAAAACACCTCTTACTCTTCTCTGATCTTGGATATGGGCCATCAGAAACTTTCTGTGGGCCATTTTCAACCATGTACTGCCTAAATGTATCCCTCATTTTGTAAAGGCCATTCAGATGGATCTTCTGAATAAAGCCTTGCCTCAGCCCTCTCCTCTGCAGCTCTGTGCTTTTCTCCCTCTTCATCATCTGGACCTCTCTGCTCCTCTCCCTCTTCATCATCTGGACCTCTCTGCTCCTCTCCCTCTTCATCATCTGGACCTCTCTGCTCCTCTCCCTCTTCATCATCTGGACCTCTCTGCTCCTCTCCCTCTTCATCATCTGGACCTCTCTGCTCCTCTCCCTCTTCATCATCTGGACCTCTCTGCTCCTCTCCCTCTTCATCATCTGGACCTCTCTGCTCCTCTCCCTCTTCATCATCTGGACCTCTCTGCTCCTCTCCCTCTTCATCATCTGGACCTCTCTGCTCCTCTCCCTCTTCATCATCTGGACCTCTCTGCTCCTCTCCCTCTTCATCATCTGGACCTCTCTGCTCCTCTCCCTCTTCATCATCTGGATCTCTCTGCTCCTCTCCCTCTTCATCATCTGGACCTCTCTGCTCCTCTCCCTCTTCATCATCTGGACCTCTCTGCTCCTCTCCCTCTTCATCATCTGGACCTCTCTGCTCCTCTCCCTCTTCATCATCTGGACCTCTCTGCTCCTCTCCCTCTTCATCATCTGGACCTCTCTGCTCCTCTCCCTCTTCATCATCTGGACCTCTCTGCTCCTCTCCCTCTTCATCATCTGGACCTCTCTGCTCCTCTCCCTCTTCATCATCTGGACCTCTCTGCTCCTCTCCCTCTTCATCATCTGGACCTCTCTGCTCCTCTCCCTCTTCATCATCTGGACCTCTCTGCTCCTCTCCCTCTTCATCATCTGGACCTCTCTGCTTTGAGGTGATTAACTCACCATGTCTGCCTGAACTAATTTTCCAAAAAAAGAAGACAATGAAAGATGGTCATCAGAAATTCAAACCATCATGGTATACATTCATTCATTCAACCTTTATTTATACAGGCTAGCCTCGTTGAGTCACGGGGACTCATTTAAAAGAGGGACCTGTCTCACTCACACCATCCTCTTCACACCAATATGATTATATTATAATATAATTATATTACATCTTAATTTTATCACTTGTTTTTATTTTGATCTTTGATTTTTTTTAGCACTTTGAGTTTTTGGTAAATGAAAATTGCGTAATAAATTCAATTCATTATTATTATTATTTATTTGTCATTTATTTATTGTATAGATAGATTTTTTTAATCTCTCATAGAAAGAACGTAAAACACAGAGAAGACAGAAAATAAGTCTACAAAAAAGAATATCCTGTATAATAGCTCACGGCTCCAGCTGTGGAGAATGGATGGATGGATATGGCACCATGCTGCCCACGTGAACTGAAGCTGTTTTTACCATTAAAGTGCATTTATTAAAGAACATTGAAATGTAGAAACACTTTAGCTATAATGTGGAGCACAGAACAAATTGTTTTTAAGTGGTAATCTTGTTAAATTTCTAAGAACTGCAACAGTGAGTCCTCATGCGCGCTCGCTTCACTCAGCTGGTGCAGGTGGAGGAAAACTTGAGAGTTAGCAGCTCCGGCTATGAGGGATGAATGGACAGATGGATTGCACTGCACCGCCCAGGAAAAATGAAGCAGTTATACAGTTCAGATTGAAACACATTTAAAAAAATCCATCCATCCATCCATCCATTTTCGTCCGCTTATCCGAGGTCGGGTCGCGGGGGTAGCAGCCTAAGTAGGGAGGCCCAGACTTCCCTCTCCCCAGCCACTTGGAGCAGCTCCTCTGGGGGAATCCCAAGGCGTTCCCAGGCCAGCCGAGAAACATAGTCCCTCCAGCGTATCCTGGGTCTTCCTCTGGGTCTCCTCCCGGTGGGACATGCCCGGAACACCTCACCAGGGAGGCGTCCAGGAGGCATCCTAACCAGATGCCCGAGCCACCTCAACTGGCTCCTCTCGATGTGGAGAAGCAGCGGCTCTACTCCGAGTCCCTCCCGGATGACTGAGCTTCTCACCCTATCTCTAAGGGAGAGTCCAGACACCCTGCGGAGAAAACTCATTTCAGCCGCTTGTATCCGAGATCTCGTTCTTTCGGTCACAACCCAAAGCTCATGACCATAGATGAGGGTGGGAACGTAGATCGATCGGTAAATTGAGAGCTTTGCCTTTTGACTCAGCTCTCTCTTCACCACGACAGACCGGTACAGAGCCCGCTTCACTGCGGATGCTGCACCTATCCGCCTATCGATCTCACGCTCCAGTTTTCCCTCATTCGTGAACAAGACCCCGAGATACTTAAACTCCTCCACTTGGGGCAGGACCTCATCCCCGACCCGGAGAGGGCATGCTACCCTTTTCCGGCTCAAGACCATGGCCTCGGATTTGGAGGAACTGATCCTCATCCCGGCCGCATCACACTCGGCTGCAAACCGCTCCAGCGAAAGCTGTAGATCACGATCTGATGAAGCCAACAGGACCACATCATCTGCAAAAAACAGAGAAGCGATTCTAAGGCCACCAAAACGGATCCTCTCAACACCTTGGCTGCGCCTAGAAATTCTGTCCATAAAAGTTATGAACAGAATCGGTGACAAAGGGCAACCTTGGCGGAGTCCAACTCTCACTGGAAACGAGCCTGCACGAAAACAGTGAAAACCACACTGCTCCTCCTGAATCCGAGGTTCGACTATCCGACGGACCCTCCTCTCCAGAACCTCTGAATAGACCTTACCAGGGAGGCTTAAGAGTGTGATCCCCCTATAGTTGGAACACACCCTACGGTCCCCCTTTTTGAATAGGGGAACCACCACCCCAGTCTGCCAATCCAAGGGAACTACCCCCGATGTCCACGCGATATTGCAGAGTCGCGTAAGCCAACACAACCCCACAACATCCAGAGCCCTAAGGAACTCCGGGCGAATCTCATCCACCCCTGGAGCCCTGCCACCGCGGAGCTTTTTAACCACCTCGGTGACCTCAGCTCCAGAGATTGGAGAGCCCGACCCAAAGTCCCCAGGCTCCGCTTCCTCAGTGGAAGACGTGCCAGTAGGATTGAGGAGGTCTTCGAAGTATTCCGCCCACCGACTCACAACATCCCGAGTTGAGGTCAACAGCACGCCATCCCCACCATAAATGGTGTTGGTCGCGTACCGCTTTCCCCCCTGAGACGCCGGATGGTGGACCAGAATCGCCTCAAAGCCGTACGGAAGTCATTCTCCATGGCCTCTCCGAACTCCTCCCACGCCCGAGTTTTTGCCTCAGCAACCACCCGAGCCGCATGCCGCTTGGACTGTCGGTACCTATCTGCTGCTTCCGGGGTCCCACAGGCCAAAAAGGCCCAATAGGACTCCTTCTTCAGCCTGACAGCATCCCTCACCGCTGGTGTCCACCACCGGGTTCGAGGGTTGCCACCACGACAGGCACCAACAACCTTGCGGCCACAACTCTGATAAGCTGCCTCGACAATAGAGCTTTGGAGCGTGACGTCACGGTCCGCGGCGCAAAGCATGATGGTCCACGGCGCACAGCATTGTGGGATTGAAATCGCCATTTTAAAAGCCCTCTAAAAGAAGCTCTGTCTCTCGTTTTTTTTGTTAGAATCTAAGAAGGTTGTAACAGTTTTGCAATGGTCTAAACATGCTGTGTTATTGGATGTAATGTCCGGTCTGAAAGTAGATAGAAAACGGACTTTCAGTTTCTGTTTCCTGCTGGAAGCAGCACGAGGGAGCTCATGTGTCGGACCTAACAAACAGGAGATGAATGTCCTGAAATCAGCGATGACACGTCCTGATATAACTTTCTCCATGTCCCAAAATAACGGCTAGTTTGTTCCAGACATCCTGGTGAGTGTATAAATTCGTTTTGTTGGAGTTGTGCCAT
>JBBPBX010062606.1:0-19718 GCA_038048925.1 Garcialebias charrua
TGAGGTTTGCTAAAAGTGGCAGATATCCGTCTTTTTGAACTTTGAATCATGCGCCGAGTTTCCATTTCATCAAGTTCCTTTTATTCTTCACGTTCTAACGTTAATAAACTAAGGACAGCCAAAGGCAGTGGCTTTAGTTTATGAAATCACACATTGTTTCATTGTCAGGATGTGAAGATATGACTGGCTTTGTGACTCCAGCTGCACCAGCTATTGTTGAGAAAGGAAAATGTTTGCCAGCACAGTCTGGCAGCTCTACAGAGAAGCTGATAAGATGCTTGGATTTGTAAGTTTTGCAGGTGACCATTCGTGACTTCTGTGGTTAAGTTTTTCTGTTGTAGAGAAAATAATAGGCTTCACAGTTACACTAGTGTCAGTAAAGATAGCATTGTTGATGTTGCCTCACTGCTGTGGCAAAGTTGAGTAAAGGTTGGGTCATTTAGCAGATTTCTTCTTTGTCTGAGAACTCTGCGAATAAATATTAGCATTGGAGCTGCAATACATCGGATTGTTGCTTGTATGTTTATACAAACCAGAGTTTTAGAGTATGGAAATGATCAAATTATGATTTTAGAGCTGATCTGAAGAATTTGAACCATTTTTCTCTTGAGCAATTTTATTTAATTTTAATTTTTTAGAAAAATTTGCTCATTAGCATCAAGTTTAGCTGAGGCTGTTTTACTGTAATTATATTTTTGTTTGGTTTTGGAAGTAAGAGTGTTGTATATGCTCCTGGGAAAACAAAAGAACTTTTCGATGTATCAAGTTTTATCTGTAAGCAGTAGTTCGATGGTACAGTAGTCCCTCACTACTTCACGGGTCGACTTTCGCGGGCTCACTCTTTTGCGACTTTTCAAAGTAAGATTGGACATGACACACAATTGGCTGAATGATGGACGAGCCACACCAGTGGCATGGATTGTTTATTGAAAATAAATTATTTTAAATGATTTAGCAACTGAGTGCGGCCCATAGGTGCAGGGAGAATCTCCCTCCTGCAACCTGTCATGATCTCCACTCTCTGCCACCTGCGGCTCTCTGCCACCCCCACATTTTTGCTCCGTGCTGCAGTGGCTTCGTGAAGGGTTAACCCTTTGCTGTCCAGCTGCACAAATCGACTTTTGTCTTCCAACTTAAAATTCAAAGTACCGTATTTTCCACCGTATAAGTTGCACCTTTTTGCATACATTTGCGAGTCCTGTGACTTATACACCGAAGCAACTAATATACGTTTCCCTCCCCCACATAGTTATAACCCAATTTTTGACTGACGTTTGAAATGTTCATTCATAGACATGAACCAGTAAACATTACCAGTTGCAGCTGCTAAAGGGCCCTCTAGGCTTTTATATGTTGTTCCTCTACCTCATTACCCATCCATCCATCCATCCATCCATCGCGGCTATGGGTGCAAGCTCTACAGCCGTCCTCCGCCGCCCAAGCTGGGAGGAAGGGGGCAACGAAGTGCATGTTCCACGGCTCCGGGAAGCAACAAGGTGTGGGCGGACAAAATCTCCAGAGCTCGTAGCTGGAGCATTATGCTGCGTTCCAGTTACCTCGTATTCTGGAAATTGGGAAGCGGTAGTGATGTAATTCCCCAAGTTACCACTTAAAAACACGTTCCGGTTCTCCCAGTGGAAAATCAAGATGGACGCACGCTTTGTTTTTGTTGCGGTTTCCAAATATAATAAATTACTAACCAGATATGCACTCCTGACACAGAACATGTCAGAAGAGGATGATGACCGCCGAAGGTAATTGATTTAATATATATTTTTCTCTAATTCTTTAATGTAAATCGTTGGGAAAAAAGAAAAACTGGCTTTACAGCTAAGAAAACAAAAACAAACGTCTCCACTTCAATAACCATGTTTCCATCTATTTTCAATTCGAATTTTGAGCGAATTTTTGAAATTTCGCAAAAATGTAAATAAAAATTAATGCGAATCAGAAGTGTTTCCATCAACTGGCTTGAAGCGCATCCACCAGGCCACGCAAAGCGGCATTACGTCAGACGTCGTCATTACGTCAGACGTCAGCGTTACGCATGTCTACAGTAAACAGGAAGTAGCGGTTGAAAACAGGACCCGACCACACATCTCGGCAAAATGGAGAGAATATTTCAGGTATGTGTTGCTATCGGGCAAGTTGTATTTATTCTGTCATGCCAACTAGTTTTAGCGATGTTACATGTTGTCCGGAGACGAAGTCACGTGACGTAAATGTTCGCTACGGCAGAACTGAGTCAGCAAATCTGTTTCCATCTCTCGTTTTGCGCATCGGCTCTGATTCGAAAAACCCCAAAACCACCTCAAGCGAACGTATCAACTTTCTTGAGAATTAGAGGAAGTTGATTCGAATCGTGCCGTTTCCATTCAGCTTTTCTGATGCGATACTTCAAAATGCGCATCAAGAAACCTTGATGGAAACACGGCTACTGTGTGATTAAATACACACAACAACATTTTAGAACTGTTATTTTAGTAAAAGTTTAGGTGTTTACTTACTGAAGATGCGAGTATCCGCCATCTTGAAATCGAAACTGGGAGCAGAAAAAATTCTCCCACTTTACGAGTGGGAGTTTACCACTAGAGCGGGCGTTCCGGTTTCAATCTACCACTGGGAACTGGGAAATTCCCACAATACGAGGTAACTGGAATGCAGCATTAGTCCCCGTTCTGGTGGCGTAGTGGGGAGGAACACCAGCGCCCAGGCGAAATGAAGCTGTTTTGACCATTAAAGTGCATTTATTAAGGAAAAGTTAAACTGAGACACACTACGAAAGACGACACCTTTCTACAGTTTTTTTGCTTTGTTTTGTTTTGTTTTTTGAATGTCCAGAGGACCAGACTTAGCTTTTTTGGACACACCTTTTATAATTTCGAGCAAACAAATAATTGTTTTTAAGTGTTAATCTTGTTAAATTCTTGTTAAAGTTCTCCCGTGCACGTTCCCGTGGCTGCCATTTGGCAGCCAATTGATTTTTGACACATCAGCCCACGTTTCCCAGGAGGTCAGCGGTGACTCGTAAATGCAACCTATATGGCAAAGTGATTTATTTGATAGTGTTTTGTTTTTTTTCACTTTATGAGACATATTTGGACTGATGCGACTTATACGCAGACGCGAAGTGTATTGTGAAATATACGGTATGTCACATCGTAAAATCGTCATAATCACAAAATACAAGTGTTATGTTATTGTTAATTATTTTAAAACTTCTATGTTCAGGTGTTAGTGCAATTGATCAAGAAGTACATTTCTGCTTTGTGCTGCTGCTGCGTGAGAGTACGGATCCCCTGTGATAAACGAGGGACTACAGTGATGCAAGAAACATCTTTAAAGTTTTAATGAGATTTTTCAGCTCGTAATGACAAGTTTCAAGCATTGTTCTTGGTGTTTTTTTTGCCTATATAGTTGTATTTTATTTTATTTTATTCAACTTGTATTAGCCACATTGGTGCTCTAAGGTTTGAAAAGTCTTCAAAAGAATGGCTTTCTGCCTAAAAAATGTTTTAAACAATTTGTCTTCTTGGGTCAAAACAATACTTGGTTATTTCAATTTATACTTTTTATTATGTAAAAGATAAACCTTTGTTCAGTCTCACTGTTTTTGCTTCAGAAATGACTTTCTCTTATGATTCAGTTCAGTTTGTTAGATTCTTCTCGTCGTTTGTTCTGTTGAAAATGACAGGCCGTCCTGGCCCCAAACGGTCGTGAATCCTCCCTTTTTTACAGATAAAATTTGTTCTGCATAAATAATACTTTATTATTGAAGCATTTATTTTTAGGAAATTCCCGATATGTAGAAATACTGAATGGTTTTTTCTTGCGTGCCCTGGCATGTACAGTATGATGGACTTCCAAACCAAACCATTAATCCTCTTTAGAGTATTTAAGTTATTCAGAAGCTTCAGTGCATTTCTGATATATTATAGTCACCAAACCTTCAGAGAGGGTCATCATTTTTCCACAAATATGTATTTCTCAAATAAAACTCACCTCACAAACAACTTATCTGAGCATTTTTACTGCAGAAAGTGAAGAAAATATTTAACTAGTTTGCTTAGCTACAGATCTAGTCTCATAACTTAATTTTACATTGAAAATTCATGTACCGTAAACACCGGTGTATAATACGCACTTTTATTGCTCATTTCAATGTCCTGCGTATTATACACCGAAGCGTATTATCTACAGATTTTTTCCCATATTTTTAGACCCATTTTTGGCTCTGATTCGCTGTTTTTCATTTTGGCCTAAAAATGGTGCAGTACCAGTTTCGGCCGCTATGGGCGCTAATGCACCCTGTAGTCTGTTTACCTGCAGACTGTACCTGGAGGCGTATCCTGGCGCCATCTAGTGGCCATAAAAAAGACTGTCACGGCAGCGCGTATTATACACCGAAGCGTATTATCTACCGATTTTTCTGATTTATTTCCAAATATTGGCCAAAGCGTATTATACACAAGAGCGTATTATACACCGGTGTTTATATAGATATTTATTTTTGGTCAGTTGGTTTTCGTTACAACCATATACTGTATTCTGTAGAGCCTGGGCCGACTTGTCTCCTGGTTTGCACAACTTTCTTCTACACCCTGGAGGTGGTAATTCAAGTGTTATGACACTTTTATTGTCTAAAGTCACAATACCTGCTATAACTTTTGGCAAACTTGTGCTTTCATCAAACGGGCACCAGCAGGCCTGAATATTTTCTAATTTATTAGTCAGAATTTGTCGTTATGAAGTCGTCTAAACTGATGAGGCTGGATATTAACCGTGATGTGGAAATGATCCATCTCCGTATTTGTGGTTTTTGAGTCTGCTGTGTGTATTTTTAGAGAAAGCTGATACACGCTGGTTTCCTGGTGGAGCGATGGTGTTGTCTGACATGGATTGTGACCTTGCACCCTGCGTGATGCAGGTGGATCAGTTTCCTCGTCACGTTCCTGCTTCTTTTCTTTCAGCCATGACGTTTTTCTTTATTTCAGTGAAAACCAGGAGCATGATCAGAGTTAGGTTCACTTGAGCTTTGGGACTTCTCAACAGGCATGTCGAGAAATGTTTCATTTGTTAAGACGGTGACACTCGAGCTCTTTCCCACTGTCATGGCAGAGCGTTTAGTTGGGTTTCTGTTGACTACCGCTGCTTAAATTCCTGGCAGGCACCACCCTGAGAGCCGGAGAGAATATCCCTGAATGGTTGTCTTCCTGGCTGTGCAAAACAAGATAAAGAGGCAAGTTAGGGCAGAGACGAGACGTGTATGTTTGTGTGTGTGCGGGCGCAGGACTTCTCCTGATTCTCACATCAATGCCGGTTTGTTTGTGTCGAGGTAGGCTACAGCTTGCCGTTCGTCTGTGAGATTGGCTGCAAATGGCCGTCACTCTGGGACTTTTAGGTGGGCAGAGAAGTTGGTAGGTGATTCCCCCCACCACCACCACCACAGAAGAAGATTGTGAATCACACAGAGGTCTATGCATGGTATCAGGACAAAAACCTTAGACCAGACAGTTTCTTTTTGTGTAAAGTTGTCTCCATTCTGCTCCATTAGCCTCTAATAATGTTACATCAACTACAAAATCCGAGGAGTCTGAGTCACAGTAAAACACATTTCTTGACTTGAGCGTTGCCAAAGGGAAGACCAACACCCTCTTGCACAATCTGTAAACCAAAAGACAAAACAAACAAGCGGATGGTCTTCTTTTTATAAGCTTTACCCTAGAGCTGTCATTTCGAATAGAGATGCATGATATTGGATTTTTGGACGATATGTCGATATGTCTATGTTAAAACGTATTTGGCCGATAACCAATGCCGATACAGATGTTTTATATATGTTCCTTTGCCAGAACATAGCCCTCTTATTTAGGCTTACTTGCTACAAAAATTGTGCAACAGCTGTAAGAGCTGGTGACATATATTCAGTAACAGCCATATGAAATGCATAACACTTTAACTTGTATTAAATGAAAAGTGTTAAATTTTATTTATTAGCATTAGTGTAAGGAGCCAAGATGGTGTAGTGGTTAGGGCGTTTGACTTGGGACCCGAAGGACGCGGGTTCGCGTCCCGGCCACTACACACCTTGGGGTGTCTATGAGTGCACACCTAATTCTCCAGCTCCCCGAGCGCCCTCTGGCTGCTCACTGCACCACCTGGGGTGGTTGGGTTAAATGCAGAGACGAATTTCGTCTGTGTATGGGAAACATACACAGATGACAGACAAACACATTATTATTATTATTATTAGTCACCTGTGATGCTGTCTCACTTGTGGAGGCTTGTTCCAGGTTCCTAGCTGCAGTGTGGGATCCTCTGCACTCTTGTGCATGAAGGACAGCCTTTTTAAGTTCAAAGTTTTTGTCTATCCATTGTGCCATAAGATTAATCATGCTAACGGGGCTAACACAAAGTCCAAATATCTGTGGTAAAACTCACCCAACAAGTCGTGCTATCGGCTGTTAGCTTCTCAATGACATTGGAAATGACTGCTTGTAACTCTGGTAACGTTACGTTAGAAAAATATCTCCGACTGCAGACGGTGTAGCAAGACTCAATGTAGTCCATAAATCTTCAGAATCCGACATCCTCACCAACGAAAAATAAAACTTCCACACCGCCATCGACATTTTGAATTTTCCTCTCCGCCGTGAGATTGGGTAGGCGCACGTGACGTCATCGCGTTGTGCTGCTGCTGCAACGTCATCGCGTTGTGCTGCTGCTGCAACGTCATCGCGTTACGCTGCTGCTGCAACGTCATCATGTTGTGCTGCCGCTGCAACGTCATCGCGTTGTGCTGGCGCTGCAGGCAAAACGGCACCTTTTTTATCGGCAAAGTTATTTTAATGGAATGGCCGATGTCCGATATGGAACTTTAACGCTAATATTGGCCGATACTGATACCATGCCAATAATATCGTGTATCCCTACTTCAGATGGGACTATACTGCCAGGCAGCGATCCATCAGCCCAAATGGACGTTCATTCAGCCGCTGCACTCAGCGGCCACATGCGATCAACAACCCAAACAGGTGAGATCCTAAATATCCGACATGTCAGAGCAGGGTCCGTGTCTAAATAATGCAGAATGCCAACAGAAACGAGGATTTAATGCGCTTTGACGGTCAGGAAAGGACGAACACCCCCTCAGATCCGATCATCTGCACCCTCAGCTGCGCCCGTCTGCCGACCGTTAATAACTATATAAGCAGTCAAAGCTTAATTAAAAAGGTTGAGGGGGTTTCGGGTTCAGACCTGTAATTACTGTTAATTTGTCAGGTCGGATGGGATTTGGAAATGATGTCTACAGGCTGGGGCAGGATCGGGTTGGATTTTTTTGCACCCGAATGCAACTCTACTTGACTCGTCCCTACTCAGGTGAACTCGGAGCTGCTTCAGAGTCTTCCCATTGGGTGATCCCACCCTCCCCCATCTCGGTTTTTAGGACCAAATCGGGTCAAAGGAAACATTACTGTTGTTCAAGCAAAGGGCTTTAGCAATAAAGATCACTCCTGTGTGGTAGATCAGCTGTGCTTTTTATCAAATAAAGATGAACTCAGCTTTTATTTTAATTTATTTTGAATGATGCAAAAAATATTTTATTCTTACTCCCCTCCCCCCCACATACACAATTTTTTTAAAATACCACATGAGTAGTTCTTGAACTTTTTATGCTAAGTCTTCTAGAATAAAAAAAATAAAAAAAACACTTCCATTTCAGACAGTTAAGATCAATACAGTGAATTCCAAATAATAAATAAATTTGATAAAACTTTTGGACTTTTCAGTATATTATGTTGGAATTGCTTTCTTTTAATTGACCAAATAAGATTCACAGGACTAAAATAATCTACAAAATGTTTGTCATATAACTTCATTTAAAATATGAAAAGTTTTACAATTACCGTACTCAAATAAGACTCATGTTTGTGCTGCTGTTCGGCATTTTGTTTTTATGCTACTAGTGCTCAGTGTATTTTTAGTTGATGTTTATCTTAGTTCATAAATTAGATCTTATTACTGTTTTTCTTTTGCATTTTAATACTTTTGTTGGATGTAACTGGGTTCCGGTGTAAATGGTAAATGGAGCTTATTTATATGGCGCTTTCCAGCCCACTATGAGGGGCCCCAAAGCGCTTTACAATACCAACCATCCACCCATTCATACACACATTCATACACCGGTAGCGGCAGACTGCCATGCAAGGCGCTTTCCAGTCCTACCGGGATCAACTCGGGGTTAAGTGTCTTGCCCTGGGACACAACGACCCATGGTGTGGGGAACCGGGATTCGAACCTCCAACCTTCCAATCGGGGGACGACTGCCATTACCACTACGCCACGGCCGCCCACACACAATTTCGTTCCACCACATGTACCGCATGTGATGTGTATGACAAATAAAGAACCTTGAATCCTTAGTTTGATATTAACAAAATAACACATTTCTAGTTTATTCATTTGAAGCACCTTTTAATTTTTAAGAACTCAATGAAGATTTATTTCTTATCTTTTTAAAGTATTTTCAGCACTGTCTGCGTTACGGTTTTATTTTACTCTAGTTGTTGATGTGACATATTTCCCGAAACAATCTGTTTTCTTTTGGGGAATTCACCCAAACCAAACCAAAAACAGATTTACGCGCTTCCTGCAGTACTTTCCTTTGAGTTTACATTTATTTACAACCAAATTAGGACCGTAATCCCCCACTTTGAGCTGATTTTGTTAATCCCCTGTTGTTGTTTTTTTTTTAAATACTGTTTTCCATCTTTAAATGCTGAAATCTTACACTTGAATATAATGAGAGTAAATCCAAGATGTAAACATCAGTTCGGCGTTCATAAATAATCCCTAACGGCTTTTGCGTAATCCAGCAGGGACAGATGGTGTCATTAATATGGACACAATTACAAAGTGGATCCAGAACCAGTGATAACACAGGCCCCTTGTTGATGTGCGGTCACGCCCCCCACCCATCACTTCATTAGGTTTCATGGTAACTAAAAGGGATTTTTTTTGGCCTGAGTAAACTTTGTACATGCTCCACAACTCGAAGTGTCGACTGTAGAAGCCAGTCCTGTTAAACTAGAGTTCACCGTTTAAAAAAAAAAAAAACTCATTACAAAGTACTGGTACCAGTCCATTGGTTTTTTGTGGAGTGCTTTTGTCTGACTCACCAGTAAGATCACAACCATGGGACTGTTTTCCATTTGCTCAGATGTCAAACATTCCAAGTCATGCCTGCTCAGCACACCCGGTAGTGAACAAACACCTTTCTCACACTTTGGTTCGACGTTCTTTTAATTAAAGAAACGGTAAAAGGAAAAGATTAAGCAGTTGAAACAAGCGTTTTACAAAGTATAAGTACATGCGTGTATTAAACTCGATGCAATGTTTCTAAAGACAGTAACTTTTTTTTATGTGACCAAGTGATCTGGAGCTGCAGGCCTCTCAAAATGTGGTTTGAATTTTGTTTTTTCAACCAAGTCATTTACTCCACCTTGTGGCACAACTTTAAAATTTAACCTTTCCAAATGAACTCTCAAAGAATACAAACATATCAGCTTAATTATCAGAGATTTCCTATATATTAAGAGAAAGCTGTGGCTCAGATTCCTCCCGACCTTTTTCCTGAAACATTTACATGTTGGGTTTCGGTGTCGTCTGTGTCCTGACCGACTTGTCAGAGCTGCTGAGGGGGAACAACAGTGAGATTCTGGGTGTCTGACTGCTGGTGGGGTGGCGCAGTAGGATTTAGGCTGCTGAGGATTAATGTCTGTTTGTGCATTGGCTGTAGATCCACTCTGCTCTGCGTGGACGTAAACTGACAATAACAACTTCATCAAAAACAATCTCATCCTGATTGTTTGGGGACGTTTATCCAACGGATGGATTTTAGTCTACTTCTTTAGAACTGAATAGTGCTCTTCTTTTTTTTTTCCTTTACCACAATCTGAGCATATTTTAATATATATATTTTTATACCTTTTACAAGAAGCGATGGTGATACTCCCAACTAATTTTAATTTCTACTGCTTTCCGATGGTTTTGACGAAGAAAGGTAAGCCGAAGCAGCACTACTTGGAGTAGTTTGGTCGTATTCGTGAGTAAAGCCAAGCGTTGATGCTGAGAAACATTTGAAACTAGGGGTTCACCGATTTGCCGTTTTCTGGCCGATCACAAATTTCTAAAAAGCCTGACCTGACGGATCCGGTTTTGGCCGATACCGATTTTGTTTTACAAGCGATAGCCTACTGTCAGGTGTTATAAGGTCACAATTTCCAATCTTATTCTATTGAAAAACATACCCTTGAACAATATCCTAGAAACAAAACAAACTTGTTTTAACTGTCCATGAAGTGGTAGGGGTGTAAATAACCAGCTTTACCACGATACAATATGATATTGATTTGTTTGTATGACGATACGATTTTGCTCGATATCACAAAGTTTGTCACGATACGATTTAAATTCAGTTTGATTCACAAGTCTGCCATCGATATATTGAAATATCAAATGCCCATCTCAGTTACATATAAATAAATTTACGAAAACAATTCAAATAGGATTTAAACATTTTTTTTCTGTTATTACAGGCACCAGGCATTTAAATTAAAAAACATTTTTTCTTAATTAATGAAAAAATAAAAATAAATGACCTGTTCAGTATAGTCAGTTATCTTAAAAGTGCCCTGATTACCTTTCGGTTATGAAGAAACAAAAATGGATATAGAGCTTACAGAACATGACTATCATTACCGTGTTTGTTCTTCAGGTGAACGGACAAATTTGTTGTTTCCCTATAATTTTAACTCACACTGGTACCTGTTGTCATGAGTTTTGTCTGTTGAGCCGTCCTTCTGTCAGAATCCAAAATATTTCCACAGTGTTGATTAGAGCGTAGCCGCGCACGGAAATGGCGAGACAGACGTGCCTTGGGAATTTCAAAATAAAAGCGCATTTTTATCGATGTTTTAGTTTTGCCACGATATAATTGAATCACTAATCATTTATAATCAATATATCGATGTAAATCAATGTGTTGTTACACCCCTATGAGGTAGTGCTCTGAAATATAAAGGAAGTTTAGATAATTGTTGTTAAAACTACAAAAAAAAATCAGTAATATTGGTTTCTCGTGTAAGTATCGGCCGATCTCCCAAAATTAAGGAAATCGGGGTAGATAAATGGACAGGACGGTTTATCCGATTTATCTGTGCACCCCTATTTGAAACATCACGTTTAAACTTTTAAGGATGCTATAAACCACATGTTAAATGTACTAACCTTTAAGTAACTATACGTTTCTGTCTCAGAGCAGCATCTATAAGAAAAGTACCAAAAAAATTAGCTGCAGTCACTTGAGAACCTGGCTGTAAACGTTTCTTTCAGCGCCGGTGCAGACAGAGCAGCTAAACGCAGAGCTACTGTCACTCTTACATTAAGTCCTGGTGCAGGTTTGTAGACCGCTGATCCCGGATTGTGCCCTGATTGTGTGAGGGCACCAAGTAATCGCACCACATGGCAGACAAGGTTTTCTGGGTGGTGCTTTTAGGGGGTCATAAAACAGTTTTTTTTGTCTTGCTTTTGCCACTTTTTATGTAGCCATTCTGATATTTTAGGTATTTTCCATATAAAAATATGGACTCTTGTACAGTTTGTCATAAATAAAATAATCTCCTCCTTACTGTCTCTTTAAATAATACTCAGGTTGGGAAACATGTTGGCATATGTTGCTGATGGTGATTTTTTGATACCATAATCCTCCATTTAGAGCCTTTCTAAAAGTCACAGGAGTTTAATCCTACATAAGAGGAATTGGAGTTCAGCCGATTTAATTCACACTTAAACGTTAAGCCTCAAACATATTTACTGTTTCTGTGCTTAAATTCTCCCTGACAAACACCTGTGTCCTCCCCCCTTGTCCATATGCTCATTTTAAAGTTACTTCAACGCTGATCTTCATCTCTTTTTTTCTGCTTCAAGCTGCTCCAAAGCTAAACGATGATTTTAAGACGCCAGCAGCCCCGCAGATCCAGGAGAATGTGTTCATGGAGGGCAACAGGTCGAAATATGTGGAGGACCTCCACACCGAGGCTCAAGAAGGGTTGAAAATGATGCAAGAAGGTATAAGAGGCGGCAGAGATGTAGTCTGAACATTGTTGCATTGAATTATACACTGATGAGTGATGTAATCACTGTTTTGTCTAATTTTTTGTTTTTGCAGAAAGCCATATTGGAGAGAGGTTTCAGGATGATGAAAGCACAGTTGTAAGTTCTGTACTTGTATAAATTTAAAGGTTTTCAACACACGTGATTGTTTTTGTTTTTTTCCACATCCTCTTGCAAATATATATACCAGTATATATTCCCTCTTTTTTATCAGTCTACAGTGACAGTTGATACAGACACAGACGGGACAGGGTTTGTGACAGACAGCACCATTCCTGACACATCTTCTGTTGTCTCGATGCGCTCATCGGTGTCCACAAGATCGTCACGCTCTGGGCTCACCAGGCAAGGTAATGCATCTGTCATGGCATAAAAAATAAGGAAGATTAAAAAAAACAGCCTGTTGATTTTTATTAATTTATTACAAAAGAAATGTTGAACAGAAAATCCCAGGAATGAAACAAAATAATATTAATGATAATAATAATAATGTCTTGTCATTGTATGTTCCCATACAATGGCAAAATTGGCTCTCTGCATTTAACCCGTCCACCCCCAGATGGAGCAGTGGGCAGCTAGTGACCGCAACCGGGGAGCAATTGGGGATAGGGTGTGCCACTCAGAGACACCGCGATACGTGCAATGACTGGGGATCGAATCTGGGACTTTCGGATTCCGAGTCAGCTGCCTCTAAAATTATTCCATACTTTTAGTTTTTAAATTTGAATTGTTGGTTCAAGAAGACAACCACAATTATTTGGATATTACGGTTGCTCTGTATTCTTATATATTCAACTAGAAACCATAACATATCTGTGGATGGATAGAGATTAAACACAGATAGGTGCGTATAGTCTTAACCTTTTTCCTCTTTTTCAGGATCAACGTTCAGACCACTGAACTCTGGAAAAAAGTCTGAAAAGTCCAAAACAAGAAGAAAACCGAGGAAGAACATTCCAGGGATCCCTCGACATGTTCAGAAAGAGCTGGGTATGCTGCTAATCATTAAAATATTGAACATAAACTTTGCATCTCAATTACTCATTGATAAAACTATGGGTGTTTATTTTATTTTTTACTTAAGTATATATTTTTATTTATCATAATAAAACCATGGGGTATTTTTGTTTCTTCCTTCAGGGTTGGACAGAGTGGGCTGGATAATAAATGAGAAACAGTTTTACAATGGAGAGACTGTTAGTCCTACCGCTGATGGATCACAGCATGACGCAGGTTCACCAAAGGGATCCGGTGCTAGCCCTCAAGCCCCTAATTGTATCTACCCGCTCAGTAAAGACAAAGTGGAGCAGCTCAATGCAGGGCATAGAGATGACCTGGCCTTGCTCCACCGCCTGCATCCTCTTCTGACCGATGATCAGAGGCCTCGGTCTATGGCAGTCCCCTGGATGACTACTTCCTCCAGCCTTCTACAGCAACCGCCCAGTCCTGTCATGTCTATGTCGCCCCAGGCTGCTTACTTGTCCAAAATCATCCCCAATGCCGTGTTGCCACCTTCCATCGATGTGGTGGAAATTAGCCGTGGTCAGAGTCGCAGCAGCGTGCGCACTGTCAGCAAGAGCAGCCTGCTGTTGTCCAGCCCAGCTCCCTCCCGTGCTTCTTCTAGAGCCTCTTCATCCAGAACCTCTTCCTCCATGTTCACTTCTGCCTCCCGCTACAATGGTCCCAATCGGTCAGACACCTCTTGTTGGAGCAATTCTGACTCAGACACTCTGGTGTCTGACTCTTCAACCATCTCTAGCAGCAGCACCTCTAGACAAAAGTCTGAGCACAGGGATAATTTTAAGGAGAACAAAGTTAATATTAATTCCTCTGATGGTACCTCCAAGATCATCATTAAGGAAGACCAGGTTAAGAAAGATGGGCAGTGTGTACGTAGTCTTTCTGTCATGAAGACCAAAAGACCTCCACCTCCCCCAAATCGCTCCAATTCCCTTCACAGTAAGGTGAAAAGAAGGTCACGAGATCTGGCAGAGGTCAGAATTATTCCTGGAGAACGGAGTGCACTTGTTCCAAGTGGAGAAAACAAGCGTGGTACATCTCCAGTCTACAGGAGCATAAACAGCCCCGACTACCATGCAGACACCAGTTCTTTGGACGAATCAACGGGCTCTGCGTCATTCACGTTCATCAAGTCTCAGCTACAGGAACCAAAAGCCGAGGATTCAAAGAATGTTGCAGAAATCATTTACAAAGAAGATTCACATAAAAAGCAGCAACCTGTTCAGGAGAACAAGCCCAGCAAAGTTATCTCTCCATCCAGTGGCTACTCCAGCCAAGATGGAACATCCCCACTTCACAAGTCATCTCCACAGCACAAGAACAACAATTTCTTGACAAAGCTTCATAGGTTGTTTGGTGGGCCTGCTCCATCCTTTTCAGCACACCCAGGTGTTGAAAATGTTAAACCCACAGGGGAAGCCAAATCTGACACAATCAGCGTCAGCCCTTCTGTACAGACCTTGAGAGAACTCTTCAACATTCCTCCCCCACCCAAAGTCCACGCTCCTCCACCACCTCCCCCTGAGGTATGGGCTCACAGTAAACGGACATTTGAGTTACTCCTGGGGCCTCCAGCTCCTGACGACATCTACGCCATCATAAAAAAGAATCCAAAGGACAGGAGACACCAGAGGCAGTCCCCCTCTGTGTCTACAGAAAGTTCTGTGAAAAGCTTAGTGTTGGAAAGAAAACACAAGTATCCAGTTAATGAGTCAAAGGCGGTTCAAGAAAGTAGGATCTTCTCTGCAGAGATTCACAAAGAGAACAATGAAAGTCTAGCTCAGAATGGAAGTTTGAAAGAAATCTATAAGGATGAGAAAGTGAGAGTATGTGATATGTTAAATGGGATATTTGTGAAGGCCGTAGAACAGCAGGCGATAAAAGAAGGTTGTCAGAAAGCAACCAGGCAGGCTACAGAGGTAAAGACCTTCACAGATCCGTTACCCACTATTTCATTAGGACGTGTTTCTCCATCACCGTCTCCTCAACTAACAGACCATCTAGTCCAGCGCATCACAACAGAGACCACTGAAGGTGCTTCTGTCTCAAACGTGCAAGTTACATCACGTGAATCATCCTGGCCCCCGCCACCCTCACCATTGAATCAAAGGAAGATCAGTAGATCTGATGAGACAGAGTTTCCTCTTCCACCTCCCCCATTGTTTGGTGAGTTGGGACTAGTTTCACTTGTTCAGGTTCAACTACAGGAGTCCAGCCTCGGCGATGACTTATCTTCAACGTACGTGTCTGTTAATAACGTGAAAGTGGAACAAGTCATGGTGTCCACTGGGGATGAAGCACAGAAGCGCTGTTCACCTGACAAGGTGGTGTCTTTATCCACAAGTGTCCCGCCTCCTCCACCATACACAGCTCCCCCTCCACCAACAGTTACGATTCAGAAAGTGGTTCTGCCGCCAAAAGAGGCGTCTCCACCACCTCATGTGGGATCCATCACTTGTGTTGTTCAAGAGGTCATTCCACGGGTTCCATCACCAGACAAAGACGCTTCACCTCCTGTAAATGTTGTAGAAGTATTGACCTTCCCTCCCAAAAAGATGACTGCTCTTTCCCATGAAAATGCTTCTCAGCCTGCTGGAGACACAGCACCTGAAAGCAAGCTTGCTCCACCACAAAGTATTCCACCTCCACCACCACCACCATCTCATCTCCAACTGTCAGAACAACATATTGATCCTCCGCACGAGAACATCTCATTGGAACCAGAAATTAAAGACTTATCGAACAGTATTTCCATCACCCGACAGAATATTCCACCTCCTATAGAGCCTCTCCTCAAACATTCAGTCATAATTCAGACAACTGATGATGCAGCAACTTATGATGCACCTCCTTCTCCTCCACTAGAGTTCAAAAACCCACCTTCATTAAAAGAGGCAGGAACACCTGCTCCTAATCCACCTATTATCATTCCCCCGCCTCCACCTTTACCAGTACAGATTCCTGCCAGTATAAATCATCAATCTAGTCTTCTGAGCCCGGAAAACCAAAGCCAAGAGAAGAGCTCTGCATCTGATGTACACAAGGAGCCTTCTATCATCACCCCATCCCTTCTGCAGAAGGTCAAGCTTCGGTCCATCAACAGCAGTCCCGAACCCCTTGAAGGTCAAGAGCAGGCCTCTGTCACAGCTGTGCACAAGGAACCCACCTCAGTTATAACCCCTTCCCTCCTGCAGATGGTCAAGCTTCGATCAGTGAACAGCAGCCCTGAACCATCGGAAGCTGCTAAAGAGGGAACCACGTTTGTTGACACCCCATCTCTCTTGCAGATGGTCAAACTTCGGTCTGTCAACAACAGTCCTGAGCCTCCAGAAGCTGCTAAAGAGGAAACCAAGTCCACTAGCACATCAGTTCTCGTGCAAATAGTCGACCTTCAATCAGTCAACAGCAGTCCTGAACCATCAGAAGCTGCTAAAGAGGAAGCCAAGTCCACTAGCACATCAGTTCCCTTGCAAATGGTCGAGCTTCTATCAGTCAACAGCAGCCCTGAACCATCAGAAGCTGCTAAAGAGGAAGCCAAGTCCACTAGCACATCAGTTCCCTTGCAAAAAGTCGAGCTTCTATCAGTCAACAGCAGCCCTGAACCATCAGAAGCTGCTAAAGAAGAAACCAAGTCCACTAGCACATCAGTTCCCTTGCAAAAAGTCGAGCTTCAATCAGTCAACAGCAGCCCTGAACCATCAGAAGCTGCTAAAGAGGAAACTAAGTCCAGCAGCACATCAGCTCCCTTGCAAATAGTCATGCTTCAATCGGTCAGTAACAGCCCTGAACTTCCGGAAGCTCAAGAGCAACCAGAGCCTGAGGCCACAGTGAACCAACAAATGCCCAACAGACAGACCTCTTCATTCAACAATGAGACTCCTCAGAAGCCCATCAGAAAATCCCTGATCGTCCCTTCCCTCACATCCACTTCAGAACCGTCCCAATCTCTTGTGGTTCCACCAGCATCGCCATCACCTGTAGTCTCCCCTGTGAAAAAGGCTCACACTACCACAACCACTTCTGTCTCCATGAACCTACAAGAGGCCATCCGTCTCAGGACAGCAGCCAGATCAAAAGAAGGTCCTGCTTCTCGCCTGAGCCTGCACTCCCCGGCGTCACCCCCGAGCACCAGTCCGAGCTTCGTCTTCTCCAAGAGCAACCCTGTGGTAGGAGTTGTGACGAAGCACAAGCAAGTGAACAAGGAAATTGCGCAAACTAAATCGGAGGATTCTTCTGTGACCAAAGCGACGAGTCAAGCAGAGTCAAAGGTGGGATTAAAGATGCCGCCGCCTGTTGCAAAGAAACCAAAAACTAAAAGTAAAGAAGTTGAAGCCAGTGAAGCTATAGAGCAAACTGCAGGACAGGAAGCACAGCACGATGGTATCAAAGGTAAGACGAATATGAATAAATGAAAGAAATGAAACTTGGACTTTTTCCACATCAGTACTTTACAGTAGTAGGTCCAGTTGTATTTCAGATAACATGATTTCTGAGTTGCACTGCCATTCCCGGAGCGAAGCTGCTCAAACAGACAAAATTCAAATTAGCTGGTTTGTAGTTCAAACCTTTTGCACGCCACTAGTCTAATTATTTTCACACTTTCTGTCTGCAGATGTGGCAGAGGAGATTAACGGGACAGCAGGTACTGTTCGAGAGGAGACATCACCAGCATGATTCTAAAGTCTGAAGGGGACCTCAGAAGGACTATCCTAGATTTTTTTTAAAGCAAGTCTTTTGTTTGAGAGATTAAAAAAATGGATTTGGCTAGATGAAATTCTTATTTGAGACATTCTGTGTTCTGGAGTGTTTGAACCTGATTTTTAAGGCGAGGTCCTGATTTACTCTATGGCTCAGTTTGCATTTTATAGAGTTAGTACCGTTTATTGAGCTTTAAATTGTAGAGATTGTGATATTCTGCCCTCTTGTGTGCAAACAGTGATTGTACCACTTACATTTTGTCCTGCTGAATCTAAGCTTTTACTGGTTACATTGGGCTTTTTGGTGATTTTTCTGTAAATAAAACCATATTTTGTATATTTAACATATACCTAATAGTTATGGATCTGTTCCGCAGAGTTCTGTAAATTTTCCAAAAGGAATTTCCTCATCACTTATATTTGTTTAAAATAAATATCTTAAGTTATTTTGTTCCTGCTTCAGGAGGGTTTCTACAGATAGAATGTCTCTTTTGTAATAAATGAAATTCTGATATCGTATAAATGTAGTTTTTATATAAATACTCAATTACATCAAAAATTTCTACACTTTCATTCATAACGACAATGTCAGATACAAAAAAAAGCACAATAGTTAAAATGAAGCTCATTTTCTGCTGATGGAGTCGAGGTCTTCACAGTAATAATTACTTTGTTGTATGATAAAAAAAAATTAAATGCTTGAGACTGTAATAGAGGAAATAATCATTTAAAGGAAAATAAAGATTTATGGATGAATCCAACCGTTTCAACTGGTCTGTTTTTTTTGCTTTTGTTTGCTGTATGCAGAAATGCCCCATTCAAGACTTGGGAATTAACCTTTACTAATGGGCATGTTCACAGTATTTTGCAAAGCATTGTGGTCTAGATACATTCATGCCTACTTCTGGGTTGTTGAATACAGTTAGTCTAACAGTGTTCATGTGTTTCAGCTATTCTATTTTGCAACGTTTCACGTAAAATACCGGTTTAAAAAAACGTATTCATCAAGTTCAGGGTTTATTGCCATTACATCACGTGATGCATGAAATGGAACGAAATTGCGTATACAGTACAGGGTCCCAGAGCCATAGAGAGGGCCATGTGATGCTCGATTTTACTCAAAAGGTCAATGGAAAACCTCTCACTGATTGATATATACATACACATCTATCTTTCTATAGATATCTCCCTCTCTATATATAACGTCTATATCTATCCAACCATCTATATCAGGGATCTGCAACCTTTACAATCAAAAGAGCCATTTTGTACCTTTGGTAACTAAATTAAAAGTGTTCAGAGCCGCAACAACATGCTACAACTGTGGTTATCAACTGGTGGCCCATGGGCCACTTTAGCTTTGTTGGAAGGGGCTTTTGTGGCCATTAGGGGTGACACTATAAAAATAACTAATAATTTCTATTTTTACAATTTAAGACGAATGAAAAAAACTGGTTTAAAGAGAGGGTTTTTTAATTAATAAAAATTATTAACTACTGTATACAAACCTAGGTTTTTTAAATTGTGGAAAAATGAATTAAGTATAGAAATAAAGTTAAAGTGTTACTCCTCGTACTTGTTCCAATATCCACATATTTGGCAATGAAATGACATAAAAACTGCTAAAACTATTTGTTTTTTTAAATTGATTTATAATATATATACATATTTTTGTATAACAACCAATTCAGTTTTGGTCAAAGCTTGAAAGTGCCGCTGCAGAGGGACCAAAGAGCTGCATGTGGCTCCAGAGCCCCAGGTTGCAGACCCCTGATCTATATAGATGGACAAACATCGATATAAATGTATGTATATATATATATATAT
>JBBPBX010062607.1:0-20773 GCA_038048925.1 Garcialebias charrua
GGGCGCTTTTCTGGACAGTTGGGGTGATTTTACAAAATAAAAAATATCTAATGATTTTTAACATTTATTGATATTTTTAAATTCTGAGACAAAATAAAATATGAAATTCATGTAAAAAAAGGGAAAAAATATGAAAATTTAAAGAGTTTCATATTTCCAGTAAAAGTGGTAGACTGCCTTGCCACCCGCTTCGGATGTTATCATCCATAAAATGGCCCCTATCAATTATTATCACCCCCATTCGTAGCGCTCAGTATGCCCCTACTGTACCTACTAGTAGGCTTAAAGGTACGTTGTCACCGTTACAAGCAATGACAGCAGGCTCCGTCTTTAGCTATGTGGTTAGGTTTAGAGTAAAGGGTCTTCGGTTAGGTTTAGGCTCTTGGTTAGGTTTAGGCTCTTGGTTAGGTTTAGGCTCTTGGTTAGGTTTAGGCACAAGGTTAGGTTTAGGCACAAGGTTAACTGGGTCAGGTTTAGGGTTAGGTTGAGGAAAACGGTTACATAAGCTGGAAAAAACAAAAACGCCACACTTCCGGTTTTACAGAAACACGCTGCCTAGTCACAGCGATAACAACGCTGTTAACGTTATGTTGAACATGCTAGTAGGTAGAATGTGACCTATTCACCACTACGAATGGGGATGATAACAGTTGATAGCGCCCATAAAATGGACTGACAACATCCAAACCCGCTGGCCTTGCAAGGCAGTCTACCGCTACTGGTGTATGAATGTGTGTACCGGTATGTCTGAATGGGTGGATGGTTGATACTGTGAAGCGCTTTGGGCCCCCTCAAAGGGGGCTGGAAAGCGCTATATAAGTAAGCTCCATTTACCATTTCACCATATAGTTTTTGCCCAGTTTCTAAAAACTAAAACAAAAAACAATGCAGTCTTATGTGACATTTTTTTATTGCAGAAAAATTACCCATCTTATTTTGAAGAAATAAAGTGTGAAGTGAAAGTGAGTATGTTTTACTTCTTGTAAAGTTTCTAGTATTCATATATTTGCTAAATAAATTACAGGAAAACTGCTAAAACTAAAACTACCCATTTTAGTTGTTATAACAACCTATAAAAGACAGTTGGATGTCAGTTTTGGTCAAAACTTGAAAGAGCCGCTGCAGAGGGACCAAAGAGCCGCAGAAAGTCGCAGGTTCAACTCCCGGTATACTATCAACATCAAAATGTATATGTATATATATTTGTAGGTATGGGTATGTTTATTTATGGAAATCTACTGCAAGGTCATGAATATTATTAGTCTTTATGCATGTGTATTTTGTTCCTGTGTTTTGTCATGTGTTTTGCAGGATTGCGGACGGAGGTTGGGTGTGTTTGCCTTGTGCTCTTTTTGTGGATAATTGTTGTGTTTTGTTGTCTTACTTTCTGTCTTTCCTTTCTCTCTTTAAAAAGAAAAAAAAAAATATTGGTGTGAGAGGATGGCTGTGAGGTGAGAAGGGAGGCCATCTATACAGGGGTAAAAAAACAACAACATCAAAATGTGGGTGGAAAAGGTGAAACACCCACACCTGCCTCTACCCTCATTTACTCCACTCTGGGCCCCTGAGCAAGGCACTTAACCCCCAACATCTGCTCCCAAAAACAGCTCTCTCTTGAAAATGAGTTCTCATGACTCAATGAGACTACCTGGATAAATAAAGGTAAATTAAGAAAATGTAGCTCCAGAGCCGCAGGTTGCAGACCCCTGATCTAGACAAAGAATTTGTAGATCAAATTCATCTTCTTCTTCTTCTGTGAGGTTTTACGGCAGCTTACAACCTTCCGGGTAGATCAAATTCATGCGATGCTTCTTTTAAAATTACACAGATGAAACTATTTGTATAGGCATGCCGCAGAACCTAAATATGTTTCTCCCAGAACCTTTCACTTAAAGCTGCAAAGTCTTTAAAAGTACACAAAGTTTTTAACTTAAATTTTATGTTTCTAACATATTTCCTACATGATTAGTTGATTGTCTGGGGTTTATTGTAGCTCAAACTCAGGAGTTTTCATAAGTTTGTGTTAGAAAACAACACACCTTTGTTTACAACTTGTAATTGTTGCCAACAAACCTAACTCTGCTGACTTTGCTCATTTATTACAATCTATCCTGAAGATTTTTGGTAGTGAATGATATTTATTAAGTATTTTTATTTTAAATCATAGATGATTCACAGACAAAATTATATTAAGATAAAATATTGAAAAATGCATATATAGACAACTATTATGGTTTTAATACCAGAAATGCGTTCTGTGCAACATAAATAAAACATTTACTTGTCAAGAGAAACATACAGGTAGTCCCCGACTTACGAGCGAGTTCCGTACCTGCGAGTCGCTCGTAAGATGAAAATTCGTACGTCGGAACATGAATCACGTGTTCTCGTAAGTCCGGATTTTTGGTCGTAATTCGGAAAATTTAAGCTAGCGCTCCTACGAACACTCGTTTTTCATCAAAAGCGTTCATACTAATTCATGAACATGCTCAGAAACGTGTTTCCAAATGGTTAGCTAACACACTTTCATCTAAAAACACAAAAAAGTGCTGTATTTTTTTTTTACAAATTTACTGCTCGTTTGCCAGCTCGTAAGTCCGGGACCTCGTATGTAAGGGCGCTCGTAAGTCGGGGACTACCTGTAAACACCATGAATGAGACTGAAGTGTGATTTGTTTTACCTGTCATGACGTTTACTCCACTGCTCTGCTGGTTATACTGTGGTCTGCTGACAAAACTCCTGCTGGCAGAAACAAATCAACAATATTCATAAAAATACTATACAGTAAATAAAAAAGCAATTATGTGTTTAACGAATACACCGAAATTAGAAACGTTATAGGACTCACAGCGAGGTGCATCTCTAAATATTTGAATGCATTTAACACGTAAAAGCTCTGGATGTCCCTCTACAGACAAAAACTGTTTGTAGTATCTAAATTGAAAGCAGCACAGAAACAACAGAGCGACTCCGGAGGGGAGAAACACGGAAAAGTTCAACAGTGCCTCGGCTGCCCAGGGGCCTGAACAGACCTTTCACTGGGCTTTGGAGCAGAATCTTGTTAATTCTCGAGGAACTGAGAGATTCCATTATTCAAGGGAAGACAAGTTTTTTTCCCTTCTTTATTTTCATGGCCTTGTATTACAGAAAACAGCACCGAATGCACTTTGTGGGCAGTTGAAGTTAACAAACCATATAAGATTGAAATCCTCATCAATCAAGCTATCATGAATTACACCCTGTGACTCACCCCTACGGATCAATAAATCCACGGCAAGCAGGGGATAAAAAAAAAAAAACAACGCTTCGAGAGAGAGATGCTTTAGAGATAAAGCTATTTCCAGAATTGTTTTATGAACTAAATAAAGTTTTAATTATTAAGCAAAGCATTTGGAAACTGCTTTTGAAAAGGTGCATGGCTCTGAGACGAAGTTTGTCGTTAAGGAATAAAAAAGTGGAAGACTTAGAGGAAGCTTAACTCTGTGCTGAATTATAATAAAGACATGTTGGTACCAATTTACAATAAGGCTCCCCTTATAGATGGCTAATAATCAGTTCATAGATATGTTATAAATTCCTCTATAAACACTTTATAAATCATTAATAAATGCTTATTATGCATTAATTAAGGGTGACAGAGACAAAACTGACCAGTTTTTTTGTCAAATAGTGGGCCACATCTGCCACCTATATATTTCATCTATAGAGTTGTTATGTTAAACATTTCACACTAAGTTATTACCTTGTAAACACACAATAAGCATTTGTAAACCAATTTTTTTTAGGATATATTATTAGTTGTAGATATTCATAATGCAGTGATAAAGTACAATATTATATGCTAAATAAATAGGTTTACAAATCTTATTGTGCTTACAAGGTAGTAACTTAACGGTACTGAGAAATGTTTAATATAACCACAGGTTGCAGATTTGGCTCGCTATTTGGCAAGAAACTGGTCAGTTTCATCTCTGTCACCCGTAATTAATGCATAATAAGCAGTTATTAATGATTTATAAAGTGTTTGTAGAGGAATTAATAATGTATCCATAAACTATTTATTAGCCATCTATAAGGGGAGCCTTATTGTAAAGTCGTACCAGCATATTCTATATGTAGCAGGTGTGAAGATCCAAATAATGGAGTTTTTGCAGATCATTCTCTGTATTTAATCTGTTTATGGACAAACACAGACAGCCTGCTTTAAGAGGGAGTGAAATAAAACATTCTCCCACCAGCAGAGCTTGAAACCAGGCTAAAGCCCTGAAACGCTGCATTTGAGTTGTGACGTTCCAAGCTTTGTCTCTTTGGGTGAGATAAATAAACACAATAATTTCCATCAACAGCAATAAAACAAGAATTGTGACAGGCTGTGGTATTTATGAGATGAAGCCTGCAACTCAGATTTATTCGCAATGAAAGGGTCGACTTTTCTCCACCTCATTTACATCAGCATTTGGCCATGTTAAATCCAGGCCAATGGTGAATTTTTAAAAGGTTGGCATCAATCTTGTGGGACCGACTGCCACATTCAGCGTAGACTTCTTTTACCTTTGCAAAGGTTGATTCCATTGCTGAAGAAAGAAAAAGTACACGCCTTTCAAATGCACAATGACAACACGTGGGCAGATAAAGTAGAGTCAAATGGTTTTGGTGTATTTTAAGGCATCAACAGCGTATTGTTATATTCAGAATAAACAAAGGAAGCAGACAGTGCAGCTTTAAGGCTGGTTATTTTGTATATGAAAAGGTGAAAGTGATACTTCAACTCCCTAAAAACTGGGTGCAAAACCCAACAAATTTGCTCCTGAAAAGCTTTCCCACAGGCAGCCGCCTGGGCTGACGTTCCCATCTGTCTGAAAAACAACAACAACAACACAAAAAAAACTGTCTCAATCCAAATTGCTGATTTCTAAATACAATTTTGGGTGCATTGGAGAGAGTAGCATATGGCAAATCAATTAGACAACTAATTCTTAAAACAAAAACATGGCAAGTGCATTTGCTAATCAACAGCAGTGTTGGGGCCCATATTACGTCGGCCACTGGAGTTTTGAAAACAATTAATCCTCGTTCCCGGCAAGGAGAGCCATATTGACACATATTCCTAATTTGAATATTCAATTACGGTGAAGTTCCTCATCAAATTAGAGTAAAACTGGGAACAGGGCCTGAAATATTTACGCAATTACAGCGCGGATAAAAAAAAGTATTACGTTCCCATGAAATCTGCAGGTGAAAATCTAATTAGTGTGGCAAAGCAACCCCCAAAACAAAAGATTACTTTAATGACATGAACCACAATTTGTACAAATGTGCTTTGCGAGGCATTTGTTTTTCTTGTTTCATCTAATATAAAGAAAAGAGTTGTCTACTTAAAAGTAAAAATACGAAAAGCACAAGCGGCATACGTCAAAGGGACTGCAGGCACAGACAAGCAGCGCAGTGGAGGTAAGATGAGAATGAGACTAATATTACGGAGCGAAGAGCCCGAGCTGGAAGCTCCTGTTTTGACACACAGCCAGCCTTCCCTGTGACAACATCCCCACACCTTCCTCTATGTGCCATGGTGCTGCTTTGTGGGAGCAGCGTTCTCACCCATCATTATCCTCCTTTAAGCTCAGTGTCAGCTGCCGGAGAGAGAATCTCTCTGAATTTGGTGGCAAATCACTGACTGTAGTCAGCACCCATCTGATCTCACCTGATCATTCAATCATTCCTGGCATCCCTCCGCTTGATCAACGTCGCATCTCGCAACTTTTTCTGAACACAAAGTAATGAGCGAGATTGAGGCGGGAAGGATTGTTCTTCAAGGCTTCACGCAAAAGATCTGTCATGTGACACACTGACAGTCACCGTGTCTCTTTCTCTCAAGAGTCGTGTTCAGTGGGAAGTCTTGGTTAACCAGCGTGCAATGAAAGCTGATACAATACTCCAGCAGAGCTTCACCGACGTGTGGAGTGTCACAGGTAGACGACTGCAATTCTGAAAGTATCGATATGAATGCCATTTCTGACGCTGATGACACCCTAGACTTCATGCAAAAACGCCAGCTATGCAAAGGAAAAAAGAAAAAAACCTTAGCCTTGACATTTTTATCACTGTACAGTTTGATTTAAAAAGTGCCCGTGTGTACAATGGCCTATTATTCTAAGAGAAATGTCAAAAACCTTGATTTTGAGTGAAGTGAAATAAATTGCAATATTAGGACAAGGCTAATTTATGCCGGCAGTCACTGTAGAGGTCAGATATCAGCTTCAGCAATGACAGTTTTATCAGGAGAACAAATGGCAGCGCTGGTCAGGAGGAGGAACGGAGGAAGATACTTTACAGGATACATTAAAAAGCTTACCGAACGGAGCAGCTTTTTTACATTATGAAGACAAGGAGTGGCTGATACGGTCTGTCTTGACAAAGAACAAGTTAAAGTGGTTGACATAAAGATGCAGCTATGAATAAAAAGGATCACTTTCACAGTTTAAAAGTGTGGTAGACAAACTTGATAAAGACATGTTTAACAGACACAGCAGAACCAATGCTGCACCTGTGGGTCATGTGTGCTTCCATTTTCATCTGAAGTAAACAAATCTAAATAAAACATAAAAATGTATAACCAGCAGATTTGCAAACATACGTTTTTTTTTAACTTTGACTGTGCAGGCTAAATTAAAACTGGAACAAAAGGTATTTATCATGTATTATAGGATTTTAAGGTTATTAGTGAAATATGAGTGCTTTAAATTATTAAATAAATGTCCAATTTCGTTTTTAACTGAATGTTAGTGTTTGATTTTTTTCTGAAATCCACACACATTTCTTCTTATTAATTTCATTTAACAAATACAAATGTCAGTTTTCACACACCTTTTCCACCTTTTTAACATTTTCTTTTTTTATACACACAAAACCAAACAATTATAAATGTCACAAAAAGAATAGCAGTGGTTTGGTCTAATTCTTCTGGTGTTTTGATGATGTCATATTAAATGAACAACTTAAAAATTTAGAATCTTAGCAGATTCAGAAAACCAACATTTTGTTGCAGCATTAAACCTTTTTGTTCAGGTTTTTGTTATAAACACAACTTTCTGTATTTTTGTTGATTTCAGTGGTGATATTTTAAATAAGTCCAGTATTTATGCACATTGTCTGAAACTGTAAATAATAACAGTAAGGACACCTCTCTAAATACCTTTTGGTAATAATCTCACTATCAGTTCTTCTCATGACAACTGACAATTAAAAATATAAACAATTCAAAGTCATCATTTCTACTTACAGCAAAAAGATAATGTTTAAGTGACACAATGGCAAGGCTATGAGAAAGCTGAATTCAAAAGTTAATACAATATTTTTTTTCCTCAAAATTGCTACTGTTTTATATAGGCATGATATTATCAGCATGGTATCAGTATCGGCCAATATTAGCGATACAGTTAAATATCGGACATCGGCCATTCCATCAAAAAAGGCGCTGATTTTGTATGACTGTTTGAGTGTTGCCATTATTAGGGAGAGTAAATTTCATGAATAAATTTGACATTAAACATAATCCAAGTTGAAGTGTTACATCACTTTTTTGTCATCTAAATTTGGTAGCAGGCCAAATTAACAAAGACCATGCAGAATAATGTAGTATTTTAATTCCACAGCAGAGAAAGCTATGTAGTCTCTATAAGGTCTAGGGGAAAAAGTATCGGTATTGGTATCAGTTATCATCGGCCAAATAGGTTTTTACATATTGACATATTGGATATTGGCCAAAAATCCAGTATTGTGCGTCCCTAGTTGTTCATCCTTCAATTGTTCTGGAGTCAGGTCACAGTGCAGCTTCATCAGGCCCAGCCACCAGATCTTCTGGGAGGATTCCAAGGTGATCCCAGGCCAGCTGAGAGACATCTCTCTCCAGCCTATCCTGGGTCTTCCTCTGTTTCTTTTTCCAGATAGACATACACTTCTCTAGAGAGGCATTCACATTTATCTTTAACAGATGCCCAAAACAAACTCAACTGGCTCTTCTTGTGGTGGAGGAGAAGCGGCTTGATTCTGTCTCTCCTGGATAACAGAACTTTTTGCCTTATCTCTAGCTAAACCTTCAGAGAAAACTCATTTTTACCGCCTGTATTAGTAATTTTGTTCTTTCTGTCACTTCCCAGAATTCATGACCACAGGTGAGAGTATAGACTGACCATTAAATAGAGGGCTTTGATTGCAGCTCGGCTCTCTATTCACCACAACAAACCAGCACGTAGGACGTAATACTGCAGAGCCACTACTCCATCTGTCGATCTGACATTCCATTCTTCCCTCATTCGTGAACAAAACCCACAGATACTTAAACTCCCCAGCTTGAGTCAACACTGTCAACCTGATAAGAGCAGATCAGTCTTTTCTGGCTAAGAATCATGGCCTCTGATTTTGAAGTTCTGATTTTCATCCCAGCAGCTTCACACTCGCCTTCATGCCTATGCTCACTCAACATTATGCATTTAGACAATAAGGGCCTGGGTTAGATTTGGAGTGGAGGGGAAACTGGTACAATGTCAGCCTTTGCTCCTTCTCTTTCCCTTTTAAGTACACTTTAGAACAACACTCACCAACAGTACATTTAGGGACGGGGGTGTGTGTGTCGGGGTCTTGATTTGTTAATTTCAATTTTATTTATTTATGTATTTATATATATATATATATATATATATATATATATATATATATTATATATATATATATATATATATATATATATATATATATTATTTATTTATTTTTCTCTTACCCCCCTGGTTGCCTGGCGGACATTCTGGGGGTGGGCCGTCAGGGGTTGTCCTGGGATGTGGGGGGGTTCGGGGCCTGGGGTTCGCCGTGGGCGGGGCTGGCAGTGCGCTCCCTCTGGGGCTGCTTGGACTCGGGTGTCCTGTCCTGTCGGCAGGGCGCGGGTTGGGCCGAATCTTGGATGTCTGCTACTCTCCACCCCAGAATGAATGGGCCTCTCCTGTTTTTTTTTTTCATTCATTCATTCAACCTTTATTTATACAGGCTAGCCTCGTTGAGTCACGGGGACTCATTTACAAGAGGGACCTGTCTCACTCACACCAAACAACCATCCACTCTCACACTCACACCTAGGGTCAATTTAGAGTCACCAATCAGCCTAACAAGCATGTTTTTTGGTCTGTGGGAGGAAACCGGAGTACCCGGAGGAAACCCACGCATGCACGGGGAGAACATGCAAACTCCACCCAGAAAGGCCCCGGACCGGGATTTGAACCGGCAACCTTCTCGCTGAGAGGCAGCAGCTCTACCAGTTGTGCCACCGTGCTGCCCATGGTCCCCCAGGTTTGAATGTGGGCTGCCCCATGTAGGGAGCAGGTATGTGTCTTGGACCTAGGGGGCATAGAGTGTGCATCAGGATTATGAATGGAACGTGTCATTATTGTTTGTCTTTCTGTGACTGAGGGTGAGGATGAGGGTGGGTCTGAATGAGTGTGTCTGTGTATGAATGTTTAAGTGTCAGGCTGGGTCTTGGACTGCCCCCTCTCTGATACATCTGAGGCTACTTAAGGCCGAGATACAGTGAAGCAGACTCCGTATACGCGCGTATATGCCCGTATACGCGCGTATACGGAGCCTCTGCTACAGCTCGGCTGATGTTCTCGCGTAGATTCTCGTGTTTTCGCTCCAAATTCTACGTCATTTCCTCCGTACCGTCACTTCCGATCGTCACTTCCGGTAGTTTTTCGCTCCACGGAGAGGACTCAACTGAGCTCGCTGATTGGTCACTTTGACACGCCTACTGAAATGATTGACAGATTTCAGTCAGCTCAAAGTGAAACCTATCGTGAGCAGCTCGCTCAGACTTCTGCGGTGTTCTGATACGGTCTTTCTACTATATATGTTATAAAAAGTTCTCTCAGAAATAAAAATAATAACAGGGAGTGCTTTTCCTGCAGCCCACAGCCCACCAGGGAATATATAAAACATCGCGCACCCAGGTAGGACCTGAATTCATTCATTTCATTCATCGAGTGAACGGAGGAAGAAGCGGTTACTTGACTTTAGGCAAAAAAACAAAAGAAAAGGCCCGATCAGCGATAAAAAAGAGGAATTTATTTCATTTGTGTAACATACAAAACAGTCCGGAGCCGGGGAAGTTTAGGTCAGACACCGCGCATCGCGTATGCGAATCGCGTATGCGTAGTAAAAAAATACCTTTGCGCGTACTTGCCCTGAGGGGCTACGCGGGGCTACGCTGCGTACGGGGCATACGTACGCTGCGTATTGGCGTATCGTGAGGACGCGCGAGTGTATCTCGCCCTTAAGTGTCACGCTCCTGTCACGTGGCCCCCTGGTGGGTGTTCCTTTGCCTGCGGGCGTGCTTGGGGCCCTCACTATCTGGGGTTGGGCGCTTGGGCGTTTGTCGGCTCGGCCTGGTGGCTGCCTGGTGGGGCTCGTGTCCTCTGGTCCTGTCGGGTCTGGGCCTGAGGGGTGGGCGTCCCCGGTGCCCGGGCCTCGGTGACCGGCCCTGGGGCTACGTCGGTGCAGCGGGCTCCGGCGGGGGCCTGTGAATTTGTCGCGGTTGACCCCGGGGGGTCATTGTATGTGGTCGCTGGTGGGGTTCGTCCGGTTCTTCCCCTTGGTCGGATCTGGGGAGTGGGCGAGTGGCTCGTCCTGTTCGGGTGGCCCTGGGGACTCTGGGCTCGGGGTCCTTCCTGGGGTCTTGGGCTTTGATCGCTCCTTCGTCTGCCTCGGGCTTTGGGGGGACGGATCTCTGATGCTTCACAGTCGCTACTAAATGTTCTATTGGAGGAACCTTATTCACTTATGCATGCTCACAACCACACACAAATGGATGCAGGGATGTATATGTAGATATATGCAGATATGTAGATGGGTATATGAATGAATATAAATGTATATGTATGTATACTGTATATATATTTGTAGGTATGGGTATGTGTATTTATAGAAATCTACTGCAAGGTCATGAATATTATTAGTCTTTATGCATGTATGTTTCGTTGCTGTGTTCTGTCATGTGCTTTGCAGGATTGCGGACGGAGGTTGGGTGTGGTTGCCTTGTGCTCTTTTTGTGGAAAATTGTTGTTTTGTTGTCTTACTTTCTCTTTTCTTTCTCTCTATTAGAAAAAAAAAAGAATCATGGCCTCTGATTTTGAAGTTCTGATTTTCATCTCAGCTGCTTCACACTCGGCTGAAAACTGTCCCAGTGAGATCTGGAGATCATGACACAGTGATGCCAGCTGGACCAAATCTTCTGCAAGAAGCAGAGGCCTGAGGTTAACAACCAGGAGCCCTTCAGCCCCTGGCTGCACCAACAACTTTTGTCCATAAAAGTTGAGAACAAAAATGGAAACAACAGGCAGTCCTGGCAGAGTCCAACTTTCACCTGGAGCAACCCCCACTGTACACCTCAACACACACAATCAAATGTTCTCCAAGTCAACTAAACACTTGTAGAGAGATTGGGCAAACTCCCATTTCTCTCAAGGGCTACTGAAAAAATAAAATAAAATTTGAGCGAAACACATTTGCCTTGATGCAAGAAACTTGTGCATCCCATAATGACGCAACACACCTCAGCTTCTCTGCGCGGCAGAAGATTTGAGGTTTATGTTTGTACACAACACTAACAGGCTCTTTTCTGCCTGAGGCAACCTGAGATTTCAGGGAGGGATCACTGTGCTTTCAAAATTATAAGGGTCATTAAAAATTTACACATTATTGACTGTATTTAAAACATCTTTTCCAGTGACTATAAAGAGCACTTAAATTTAAGAGGCGCTACTCTCCAAAGGCCATAAAGTTGTTATAGATAGCCTGAAGGAGAGACTTTTCTCCTGCTGAATATGATTAAAAGTACAGTGGTGAGAAACAACCTACATTGTTACACAATGCACTCCAGTGCGCTGTGAGAGGTGAAGGGCTGTTCATGAATCCCCGTGTCAAACCAATCTATGACTAAGAAATGTACACAACTATTATTGTATTATTATTATTATTGTATTATTATTATTATTGTATTATTATTATTATTATTATTATTTATTATTATTATTATTGTATTATTATTATTATTATTGTATTATTATTATTATTATTAGGAAACCNATGTTCTCCCCGTGCATGCGTGGGTTTCCTCCGGGTACTCCGGTTTCCTCCCACAGACCAAAAAACATGCATGTTAGGCTGATTGGTGACTCTAAATTGACCCTAGGTGTGAGTGTGAGAGTGGATGGTTGTTTGGTGTGAGTGAGACAGGTCCCTCTTGTAAATGAGTCCCCGTGACTCAACGAGGCTAGCCTGTATAAATAAAGGTTGAATGAATGAATGAAAATTATAGTTCTGTGTCCAAAGTACATGTTTCTACACATAAACAGTCAAAGAAGTGCCACAATAGACATTGCAGACAGCACTGTCCTTATGTGTCAGTGCTTCGCGGATGGAAAAACTCTCAAAAGAAGACTTTCTGACTGTGGAGTGAATTTTAATGTTAATACAAAAACGGCAGCCTGTGATCTCAGCAGGCATCAGGGCGGGGGTGGGAGTCGCTTCGAGGTGCAATTTATTCCAACCTCTGAGCCTCACAAACTTGAAAGTAGGCTTCAAAAGAGCCAAGGATTACCGCAAAAGCTTGTGAAAGCGCACAATGGTCTGAGCTTACGCCATAACCTCAACGCATCAAAGATAAAATGACCATCAGCTTCCAAAAATATGACCGATTCACAAAACCATTCAGTTATCCATTCAGATCCATCGCTGCTCATTGATTGTTCTCACCGCACAGCATGACCATGAGAAAAGAAGCTCTGTTTAGATGATACCTCCTGGCATCCACCCCTCTGCCATGGTGCTGCTGTTACATGGCTTTTTCTCAGCTCAGCGCAGGATGCAGAATGCTTCAAGCTGGCAAACACCTCTGAGCTCTATGCCAAACTTCACTCTCCAAAGCAACAGCACACTGAAGGAGTCTACATTGTTTATATGCAATTTGCAGTGGAAATCCCCAGCTCTTCACTGAGATAAATAATTGAGGAATTTGATCTGGACACGGTACAAAGGTTTGCTCTCTTCCCTCTGTGGCTGGAGGCAGAGGAAGCTGAAGCAGCAAGAGCAGTGACACACACATTCATGCATGCTGGAGATCTCAGTGCTCTCCTTCCTTCCTCTGCAGCTGTCACTAACTCTCGGGGCCACATCTCCTCCTCCCTGTCTGCACAGTACAACACCCCTGTCACCATGTCAGAGGAGCGGCCTGCTTCTGCCTCCTGGGACACAACACAAATAGCAGGAGTTTAGCCCTCATTGAACTCACGTTCTTGTTCGGAGCAACCTGTCTAGTTAGCTTGTCTCACCAGTTCACCCTCACTGCCTTGTTGTCCAGCCACAAACTTTACGGCATATTGCCCAGGAGTGATAAATTGCTTGTGTCTTCATGGTTGCGCATACGGTAGAAAGGAATAGCAAAGACTTAGGAGTACAATGAGCATGGGATAAAACAACAACAACAACAAAAGAACAAGGAAGGTTACATTGCAGACTTTTGCAGCATGATGTTACCTTATTGTGCTGTGTGCAATGTCAGTTTTAGGTGCACTCCTGGTCTCCTGAGACTTCTGACAGTGTGGAACATCTCCCATCTGACACCATATTCCCATGTTGTTTATCTCACTGTGCAAAATGAACAATACACACGTATTTCATTAAGTTACTTAGCTACATCAGGGCTCATGCTGTCAGATAAAAAAAAAGCACAAAAACTTAATGGCAGATGAAAATGACAAAACATACTGATTTCATTCATTTTCAATAAAACATAGGCTTACCCTATACAGGTGTAGTTAACAAGGTTGTACTTGGACTTGGTAGTGATCTGGATGTCATATACAGCTGTCTCAGCAGCTGCAAAAGGGCTCATTTTTACACAGAGCCTCCTCTTCTTCATGGCAGCTTCCTCTGATGGGTAAAGTACAAGTACATGTGGATATGTCAGGAAGGAACTTGTGCATATTCAGTTCTGTGTCCTCTGAGGATCGAATACATTTTTTTGACTGAAAGACACATTCAAGATTCAATCCCTGTGAGAAACACCTACCCACTCACATTATACATTCAATTCAATTCAATTTAGTTTATTAATGTAACGCCAAATCACAACACAGTTGTCTCAGGGCACGTTACAGGAACTTTCACATACATAGAAAATCCAATTACAGTAGTTAAGTTCTCTATCTAAGGAACCCAGAAGACAAGTTGAATCTTGGCTTCATTGCAGTCTCCCATCCTGAGCAAGCACAATGGCAACAGTGGAAAGGAAAAACTCCCTTTTAAAAGGAAGAAATCTCCAGCAGAACCAGGCTCAGGACAAGCGGCCATCTGCTTTGACCATATCTATCTATCTATCTATCTATCTATCTATCTATCTATCTATCTATCTATCTATCTATCTATCTATCTATCTATCTATCTATCTATCTATCTATCTATCTATCTATCTATCTATCTATCTATCTATCTATCTATCTATCTATCTATCTATCTATCTATCTATCTATCTATCTATCTATCTATCTATCTATCTATCTATCTATCTATCTATCTATCTATCTATCTATCTATCTATCTATCTATCTATCTATCTATCTATCTATCTATCTATCTATCTATCTATCTATCTATCTATCTATCTATCTATCTATCTATCTATCTATCTATCTATCTATCTATCTATCTATCTATCTATCTATCTATCTATCTATCTATCTATCTATCTATCTATCTATCTATCTATCTATCTATCTATCTATCTATCTATCTATCTATCTATCTATCTATCTATCTATCTATCTATCTATCTATCTATCTATCTATCTATCTATCTATCTATCTATCTATCTATCTATCTATCTATCTATCTATCTATCTATCTATCTATCTATCTATCTATCTATCTATCTATCTATCTATCTATCTATCTATCTATCTATCTATCTATCTATCTATCTATCTATCTAAATGCATGCAATTAATCTAAAAATATTAACGCATTAATATTACATAATGCAGATTAATTGCATTAGTAAACTGTTCACCAATGTTCCCTCTAAACTGTGCACCATCGCAATTGCGCACTGTTCGCAAATTCTCTGCACACAAGGAAATCTATCCTGCGCAGTTGCGAATTGGCCATCAGCCCGAGCGTAGCGACCTTTACAACCTGTATGAAATGCCTGCAGAGTGGAGGAAGAACCCACCCCCTCCCCCCGGTCAACCTGTGTCACATGATTTGTGTAACGACAATGGAAGTTTACGAAGAGTTAAAAAATTCAACCTATGAAATTACAGGCAAACTTTCATTCCAGCCAATCAACGTCTTCTGGAGTTTCGGCGCTGACGTGTGAAGAAGTTAAGTAGCTACTAGCAACCTCCTTGACTTCTAGCGTTTCCAAGCGTTATACTGCATATTTCATCACATATCGAGGAATAATATTTGTTGTTGTGGATTTATCACAGAAGTTTATGGTCGTACGATGTCATGCAAAGGTGGTAAGTAAGCTAATCCCACAACTTGTAGCCATTTTTATCATGCGAAGTGTTAGCAAACAGTAGTGCTCGGTGTAAATCTAGATGGTCAAAGGAAAAATTTACAAGACGGTGGTGAGAGCAGCTATGTTGTATGGTCTGGAGACTGGCATTGATAAAAAGACAGGAGAAAGAACTGGAAGTAGCAGAAATGAAGATGTTGAGGTTCTCTTTATGAGTGACAAGGATGGATAAGATCAGGAACGAGATCATCAGAGGTACAGCACATGTTGAACAACTGGGAGATAAAGTTAGGGAGGCCAGACAGAGATGGTTTGGACATGTCCAGAGGAGGCACAGTGGGTATACTGGTAGAAGGATGTTAGAAATGCAGCTGCCAGGAAAAAGACAAAGAGGAGATGTATGGATGCAGTTAGAGAGGACATGGTGGTAGCTGGAATGAGGACAGAGGATGCAGGGCTGCTCAGATGCTCAGGGAGTTTGTGTGTTTGTGCAGCCGCAGACACATGAACAGTTAGAGGGAACATTGCTATTTACATGTTTTGATCACATAAATGACAATGAGACATTTGAATTAACATTTATAAATTATTGTTGAAAAAAAAGACCTGTAAACCTTGCTGAGTATGAAAACCTGAAAGTTATGCACAATAACTCATGTTCCCTGAAGGAAGGGAATGAGGTGCAACATACTTGCTATGGGAATTGCGCCCCCGCGCGATTACCTGAAGGACAATACTCACGCCTTTACGGCAGGGGCGTCAACGCCGTGCCAGAGGCCCCGCCCTCTGGGTACTTAAGCAGCTGACGCCCATCCATCTTCCTCCAAAATTGCACTTCACCGAGCTTTCAGCATTGAAAGGGCCAGATATGTTGCACCTCGTTCCCTTCCTTCAGGGAACATGAGTTATGGTGCATAACTTTCAGTTCCCTTTCAGTCTGGTCTCTCGGTGCAACATACTTGCTATGGGAACGTAATCCATTCACACCCTTGAAATGCTCAGTAAAATGCATGCTAGAGTGAACATCTGCCCTTGACCAGCAGGCATCTCAAGGCTACTTTCTACTGTGTGTTAGAAAGGACAGCCTGAGTGACGTCACACGCAGTAACATCCAAACTGTAATGCTTTGCAAAAGTGTTTAATGAGCTCCAGTTCGCAGCAGCGCAGATGTCTGCAACTGGTACACCCTTGAACAATGACCAGGAAGTGGCCAAGCCCCGAGTGGAGTGAGCGTGCACCCCAGAGGGCACCTGTTGACCTTTGCTACTGTACGCCCTTTTAATGGCCTCAGTCACCCAATGTGAAAGGCGTTGTTTTGATAGGGCCTTTCCGGTAGCAGGTGCTGCAAAGCAGACGAACAGTTGATTTGTTTTTCTCCATTCGGCTGTTCTCTGCATGTAAGTGCGTAAAGCTCTCACGGGGCAGAGAGCCTTCAGCCTTTCCTGTTCCTGAGTGAGGACAGGAGCAGGTGGGAAGGAGGAGAGATCAAAGTCTAGACTCCTGTGGTTCAAAGTCAAGACCTTGGGAGTGTATGCGGGATTAGGCCTTAAGGTGACCTTTGACCCGTCAGGGGCGAATCTGGTACACATTGGATGTACAGACAATGCATGGAGGTCACCCACGCGTTTCGCCGAGCAAAGTGCCAGGAGTAGAGCGGTTTTATAAGATAACAAATCTATCTTAACCTCGCTCAGTGGCTCGAATGGGGGGTCACAGAGAGCCCCCAAGACCAGGCCAAGATCCCAACCAGGGGTCAGAATCCTGCTGGGTGGTTTAGTCCGAAGCACACCTTTCATAAATCTTATTATGATTGGATGCGCTCCAGGTGTCCTGTGTCCCCAGCCTTCGTGACAGGCTGAAATAGCTGATAGGAAAACTTTAATCGTTGAATAAGAACGACCTTTTTCCAGTAAGTCCTGAAGGAAGGTCAGGAGCTGAGCCAAGTCGCATGCATAAGAAATAATATTTCTTTCTGAGCACCAGGCTTCAAAAATACGCCACTTCTGTGCGTATAGAGGCTGTGTTGACATAGCACAGGCATTTTGTATGGTTTTACCACATTTTCCAGCAGGCCTGATGCCATCAGCTTGTTATTTTCTGCCAACAAGCTGACATTTTTGACAGTTCCTGGCCTAAGTGGCTGGACTACCCCTTCTGGTGACATAGTTTGGCCCTGAAGAAGAGCAGTTGGTGCATCCAGTTCTCTTCAAAAGGCCCTGGAGGTTGTGAACCCCTGGGGGTCAACCAAGTTGGGAAGCGGGCTTCCTTGCTGATGTGCTACCAGGCTGCTCTGCTCGAAGGAAATCGAGGGCAGATGCAACCTGTCATCCGTATTAGGCAGAGTTGGAGCAGAAAGTCTATTTTCCCCCTCTAAGTTTGGGGTCATGGGACTGGGAGACTGCGAGTTTTGTAAACGAGCAGACCTCCTGACTCCAATCCGTTTTTTGGAATGGTCCAATTTACTGGTCCTTGGCTTTAACAGAGTGTCGGAACCAGGCAAACCGATCGTGGTTTGTGTTTCACCCGTTGGAAGAATTTTGTTTGAGAACAGAGCTGGATCAGCAGAGAGAGGAAGGTCACGTGCTGTCTGATCACTGCTTGGACATTGCGTGTCCCTCATTAATAATAAAGGGGCAGCTGCAACGTGAGAATGTGGAGATGCTCCTTTTAGTTTGGCAGACTTTAGATTATTTGGTGATAAAGAGCCCAGTCCCCTTCAAAAAACAGGAAGAGAGATCTGATTCAACTCTGATTTGTTTGTATGCACAGCAGCTTGAACACAATTGTTGTTGTGAAGGTGTGAAGCTTGTGGCTGCCTATGGGCATCTGACTTGGCCCCCCCGTCGTTAGATTCTGTCGGCATGCCTCCCTGAGGTGCGAACATGTCATGTGTTTGCCTGGTTAGTGTATTGGCTGCCCCGTCATTCACAATGGAGCGGGGGCTTGAGCACTTGACCCTCCTCACCTATCTCCGTGAGGGGTATGGGGGATGCTTGCAGACGCCTCTGTGTCCGTTTACTGCAGACGAATCAGCGGCACCCTGCTAGGGTTTATTGATTAGGCTAATACCCCATGGGCCGTGAGGGAGAGGGGGAAAATGGCCCCTCCCTTTATGATAGCTGGCAGGCCAGAGGGACCTGTTTTGCTGGTTATTTGTGTGTTGTTGTTTTGTTTTTTGAGAGTCATGACGTACATGATTATATGTCACTCATAGCAGAGAGAGCATGATTTGTGCATGCGATAGATTTACCAGCTTTTTGTACCGTGTTACAAATAAAGTCTGGACATGAAGGGATCATTCCCAGTGCCGCGTGGACGGGTGATCATGTAATGTGGGAACATGGACCTGGTTCATCAGGCACGTTTCTGTCTGGTGTCCCGGTTTGCCGAGGAGGCCCTGTGTCTGACCTCCTGGTGGGCAACAAACCTATTTTTGCTCCATGCGTGCTCGGTGCGAGGTTGGCCCGGCGGGGGGTCTCTGCCGGGGCTCCTCCTCGTATGCTGGCCACTTCTGCGGTGGGGCACGCGTTGCCGAGCGGTGTCGAGGATGCGCAGGTCTGCCTCCAGCAGACTCCCTTGGGGGGACGAAGCTTCTTCGGGGAATGCCTACCCGGAGAGCTTCGGCCTGTCTGCGCCTTTGGTCCAGCTTGGTCTGAATTCGCTCCAAAGCTTTACCAAATAATCCCGTCGGCTCTATCGAGTGGTAGAGAAAAGGCACCTTTTGTCCCTCAGGGAGATCTGTTAAAGTCATCCACAGGTAGCGAATCGCGATGACCACTTCCGCCATGCCCCTGCCTTGAGCAACAGCATCTGTCCCTATCATGCGGAGCACAAAGTCTGTTGCCCTGCGGGCTTCGTCCAGCAAGTCGGCGGCAGCCTGCTTGTCCGTTGTTACCTCCAGCTGCTGTAACTTTTTCGCTAGGTAAGCCTGCATCAACGCGGACACGTTCATGGCGCGCACCGCGAGTCCCTTAGCTCTGTAGCACTTCTCAAGTAGAGACGCTGAAGCTCGACAAGCCTTGCTGGGGAGAGTTGATTTTGTCCCGGATGACTTAGGAGCCAGGTGAGACGCTAGTGTGTCCTCAATCTGAGGCACGTTAGCTATTCCCACCTCATCCATCCCATAGACGTTGAGGAACTGTGAGAGGGGAAGGAGCATGGGGGCTCTTGGTTGAGCCCAGGTGCGAGTTAGTTCTGTGAGGAAGTCCGGGAACACGGGCATCCTTTGCCTCGTGGCGGCCTGCTGCTTCGAGTAAAAATAGTTTCCTGCCAGCCTCGTGACCTGTTGGCGAGGCGGAGGCTCGGGCCATGGGATGTGCAGCACGTCCGTTGCTCTGTGGCACAGGTCGAACAGAGCAGGGATGGAAAAGTCGGTTTCTGGGAGCACAGGTACCGGGGTCTGGGAGAGATCTTCTCCCTGATCCTCCAGTTCCACGTCTGCGTCCTCCGCTGAAAATTCGCCCGAGGCTGAAATCGAGATCTCGTCCTCGTTCATCAACTTGACTGTTAGGTCCACCATAGGAGCCAGCCCGTCAGGGCTGTCATCCCATTCGACTTGTGTGTTGTCATGTAGAGCCATGTTCTTGAGCTCCGGCGTGGGAGTGAGAGGCTTTGTGGTGTCCGCATCCGCTGGTATTGCTGAAGTGCCCATGGCTTTGGCGACGAGGTCAACCCGGTGCCGTAACACTGCATCCAGCATCAGGTTGCAGTGTGGGCAAAAGTTGGGCGCATCCAGCGCTGTTTTTGCGTGAAGCATTCCCAGGCAGACTGGACAGGCCTCATGGGTGTCCGTCGCCGCGAGGGAGAAACCGCATCCGCTGGGACAGGCGCGTGAAGTTGGGCTCGCCGTCCCGTTGGTTTTCCTTGGAAGTCTTGCCTTTCGCTTTCCTTTCTCTGGAGGCATGTCCAAGATAAGGTGAGCGAGTCCTTCCAGAATCCTTTTTCTTTTTCCTTGAAATGTCTCCTCCGTCACGTCGCTTTTGTTGGCTAGCTCGCTAGGAGTTAGCAAAGTAGCTTTTTTTGTGGTGTAGTTAGTGCCGTCGAGCGAAGCAATCTGTAGAGAGAGGAGAGGAAAATACTTCGGGGTTAAGAGAAAATGTGCCAGACTAGCTTTCGCTAGTCCAGTAACACGCAGGAATAATTCTCTGTGCGCTCTGTGCAGGGAGCAAGCTCACCTCAAGTTGAGCGATGAAGCAACAGAGAAGTCCCGCGA
>JBBPBX010062608.1:4972-20772 GCA_038048925.1 Garcialebias charrua
CCGGAAAGAGGAGAAGAAAAAACTTCTGGGTTAAGGAAAAATGTGCCGGACTAGCTTTCGCTAACCCAGTAGTACGCAGGAATAATTCTCTGTGCGCTCTGTGTAGGGAGCAAGCTCACCTCTGGTCGAGCGATGAAGCAGCAGAGAAGTCCTGCGAAGAGAGAGAGTTCAGGTTTAAGCGAGGTGAAGGGCAATAAGAGATCGATGGATGGGCATCAGCGGCTTAAGTATCCAGAGGGCGGGGCCTCTGGCATGACGCTGACGTCCCTGCCCTAAAAGCGTGATTGCATTCCTTCAGGTAACCGCGCGGAGCGCAATTTCCCATAGTGATATGTTGCACCGAGTGACATGACTGATAAGGGAACTGCCTTTTATTTCATATGTTTGTTTTGGTATTTAAAAAATTGGTTGTTTGAATAGTTTGTTGGAGAATAAGGGGCAGATATAATAAGATTGTTTTCTTCATCTGCTGCCTTTCATTTTATATTTTTTCTTATTTTTCTTAATCTATACATGTAAATTGTTTTGTATTTTATTATTATAAAATTAATGAATAAACTAAACTAAACTAAACTATGTGGGTCTTGGTTGGTCCTCTGCAAGTAAATCCAGCTAGCTTGCGATCAGTGAGTGGCTTGACTTTTGCTAAATATTCAATTCAAATATTCAATTCACATTCAAGCACTCAAGCGAGTTTTGTGCTCTTTTGTTGCCATATTTCATGTCTATGTTTTCAATCAAACTGGCTGCATTTGGCTGTTGAAAACCACATGATGTAGGCAGCAGGTGACAATCAAGTTTAAATGCAAAATTATAATTTATTAAGCAAAAATAAAACCAGGGAATACTGGGTGTTTTTTTTAAAGCAGGCGTTAATGCTTATTGCTGAAGAATTTTCTGAAAACCAGCTGAAATTTACTAAAACCATGCTGAAATGTAGCTGATATTGAAGGACAAGCCTAAGTTAGCAGATAAAAAAGCAGAAAGAACACATAGTTGCTGAATTAGGTTTAACTAAGCAGAAATGAGCACAAATTTAGAAAATATAGCTAAAAAGAATTTTGAAAAAAAAAAAATTGCTGAACAGTAGCTGAAAAGGCAAAAAGAAGTTTAAACTACCAAAGGGAAGTGAAAGAAGCTGAACTTGGCTAAAAAATATGGAATTAGCTGAAAAAGTTAAACTTAGCACTAAAATAGCTCAATTGTAGCTGAAACCAGCAAAAAAAAAATCTGAAAGGAGCATAACAAGCTGAAATAATCAGAAAGAAGTTAAATAGGCTGAAAGTACATTACTACAAAAAAACTTAAATATATCTGAAAACAGCTTAAATGAGCTACAAATGCTATAAAAAAAAGTAGCTGAAAACAAAGAACAAGCTTAGATAAGCAGAAGAAAGCAGAAATGACATGTTTACTGATAGAAGCAGAAATTAGCAGTGGAAACTGTCTGAAAAAAAGCTAAAATTAACAAAACAGCTTAAAAGTTGCTAAAAAAAAAGGGCAGGGAAAAAACTTACATTATGGTAAATGGAGCTTATTTATATAGCGCTTTCCATCCCCCTATGAGGGGCCCCAAAGCGCTTTACAATACATAGTTCCCATGTGACGTAACATCTGTGGAATTTCCGGGTTGACCCTCATGCGTGGAGGCAAAATGCTACGAGAGCAGCAGTCATTGCAGTCTACTGGCTGTGTATTTTTCACGTTGTTTTTTTTGTTTGTTTATTTCTAATTAATTGAATGGTTACTTCGTGTTGGGTCAGTGGGTGTTCCAGTCGGGTAGACGTTTGGGCAATGCGCAGGTTTCACTTAATCCCAAAAATAAGTAAACGTGAAGGATTTATCTCATCGGAGAAGCTCACAGCAGCCCCATCTCTCTCTGAGTCTGCTCGGATCTGCTCTGAAGACGTCGTGCTTTTGGCCGGTAAACAAAATATTCTACATAAATCATTTTGTGAAACAATGTCAGAACAATGTTAGAGTACAACTGTCTGTGTGTTGGAGTTGGAGCTGTTTTTTTTCATGATTTAGCACCGTCTACTGCTGTGGTTAGCTGTGGTTAGCTTAGCATGTCACTAACGCGACATGCTAACTTCTAATACTGTAACACTCAAAGTGCTGGTTCTGGTCCGTGTTGAGCCTGGACTGTTTGTTCGCTGTGTGTTATTTTAGTTAAACCTTTATTTAGCTGGCTAGATATGATTGAGACAGTTTACACATCTTTTTTGGATTTAAAGCTGTGAAGCTCCTCGGTGTGCACTCTTCGTAGTAATTAAATAATTAATGATATCAGAGTAACTTCTTGGTGACAAGTTGTCCGCTTCGTCTGCCATGATTTCTTTCTCCAACTCATTCAACTCCGACCACTGCCATTTTGCTCTTGTGCCTTGGTCAAGCTAGTAATGTATTTAGCTGTGGTAGCTCGAGTCTGTTTGTCCGCCATCTCTGCCTTTACGGGTGGCGAAAAACCCGGTATTGCGCAATACTCGTCACGTGTGTGGGAACTATGTATACCAACCATCCATACACACATTCATACACCGGTAGCGGCAGACTGCCATGCAAGGCGCTTTCCAGTCCTACCGGGAGCAACTCTGGGTTAAGTATCTTGCCCAAGGACACAACGACACATGGTGTGGGGAACTGGGATTCAAACTGCCAACCTTCCGATCGGGGGACGATTGCCATTACCACTACGCCATTCCAGGTCTATTCCATTATCAGAAGGAATTGGAGATAGCACAATTTTACTGAATTAGGCTAGAAGAAGTTGAGTGCAAAAAAATGTGGAATTAACTGAAAAAGTTAAAAATAGAAGAAAAATGCTAAATAGTAGCTGAAATAGCTGGGACTTGCATAAATAAGCTGAAAGGTGGATAACAAGCTGAAATTAGCAGAAATAAGTTTGAAAAAGCTAAAAAATGTTATAGTTAGCAGACAGAATATGAAAGGAGCACATAACCGCTGAAACAGCTGAAAGTAGCTGAAAGTAGCTGAAAAAAGTTTAAATTTGCACAAAGAAGCTGAAAGAAGCTGAACCAGAAGGTGAAAGGAGCAGTAAAAGTTTGTTAACAGATCTAAAGATCTGAAGGATGTAAAATGAGCTCAATTCATATGAGAAAAAAGTTTCAGAAAGCTAAAGTTGCACTAATACCAAACGTCAGAGCACCCTTCTCCTGAAAGAGCTGAACGTTTTGATATATGAATTCTTGAAGTAGCACAAACGGGGAATGAGAAAGATGCCAAAAAAGTGCGGAAGAGAAATGGATCACAACAGTGGATGCTTCATACACGTTCACACAATGACAACTTCCCACCAAATTACAAAGGCTTGAAAGAGCGAACATGTCGACACTTAACATGGGGAATAAACTCTAGGATGTGTTGTTGGCAAAGGAAGAGTTTTTGAAATCAATTTTTTTTTAAAGATTGTTTGAAGAAAACACTTTTTAAACCTTTGCTTGAATTTTATATATCGCTAAAGATATGAATATTGTCGGCTACGAGTTGTGAAGCGCACAAAGATGGAAAAAATATTTTGGAATAAATCCAACAGCGTATATTTTTCTTTTGATTTTTGTTTTTGCAACAGAAAAAAAAAAACATCAAAAAATGTCAGAAAGCCTTGAAAGTCTCCGATGCAGGGTGGAGATAAAGGAAGTCATGTTGAAAACAGCTGGTTTCACTCATGCGTGAATTGTGAAGTTGTCTTAAAGAAAAGCACAAAGTGCTCCAACTTAGACTTCTGCTCTCTTCACTGAACTTAATCTCCTCTGATTTAAAGCTGCCAGCTGCTTTCGTCTTCCCTCCATAAAAAAGAGACTCCCAACGTCTGCCAAGCAATTAAAACAAAGCTGTGTGTAAAAGTATGCATCAAATTTTACCTGATTTTCTTTTTTCAGCGAGGCGATTCTTTTTCTTTACATCGAGATATTTAAGATAAAGCCAGCTAATTAACTTTAATGTAAAAAAGATCTCATTTAGTTTCGATGCAAACAGCTACCTCATGACTTCGGATGAGTTTAGGAAACTTTTTCACAAAGCATGTCTGCAACGCTCCGCTGCTTTTTATTTTTTGTTCACTGTTCATCAGACAAACTTCATCTCTGCATCACTGACCAATCAGCATTTTCATTTGTTTCCACTGTTCAGAACATTAAACAGGAGACCAGATTGATTAATGGCATTTCATTTTTCCCAGCATGCTTTGTGAGAAACCCTAGAGTGCTCTGATATATGTCCTCTAATTAGAGTGGGCCAGCTAATGAGCCTCATTTGGGCTCGGAAAACTAATAAAGGAAGTCTAATGCAGAGGTGATGCCCTGTGGCAATTAGATAAGTTACCAGACAAGCAGTATTTTTCCGAGTTGTTCTTGGGGCACTTCAACAACAGGAAAACATTGTTAAGTGTCTTCATTACCTGAGATGAATTTGTCTGGTACAGTCTTCAATTGATCAAGACGGATTATGTAAAAGACGCGGTGATGGAACCCAGTCAGGCTCGTTCAGATCAGCCTCGTTGAAACGAGGACAAGGACGTCTTGTTCAACTGACACAACCGTGATACATAAATACAAATGTTCCTTTAATGTGAGCTGTGTTATATTTCTCAACTGGTTTTAGTTTGGACTTTTTTTTTTTAAGGTGGGGTTTGATGGAGCAGTTATGAGCAGTCAGCATACGACAAGCATCCAGAGTAAAGGAGTTCTAATGAAGGAGCTATTCAGAGCTAGCCTGGTTAAAGCCAGACCCTTGTCCTTCACTTCGCTTTGTACTAGGGTCTGGGATTTCTCCCATAGACAACAATTTATCCGGTAGATTTTTGACCGGACCAATCAGAGAACAGAAGGCGGAGTTTTGTTAGTTTAGCCTGGCGAGGTCCAGGCTATTCAGATAAATAGCTCAGAAACCACTCGGTGGATATTTTTTCTGCTACCAGTGTGTAATTATATGGCTCTAATTTACTGACTGTTGGCCTAGATTAAACATTTGAGATAAAATTCGATTTTTTATCATTTATTTTCGTAGCGCACCCGAGGCTGTTTGGAAAATGTCAAACCGAAACTATTTAAATCCAGCAGATTTGACCATTTCGTGAATTGATTTAGGAACTGTTAAGCTCAGGAACACTTCTGATATAACGTCAGCTAAGAAATATATTTTTTCTCAGCAAAGAAATAATAGTTTTTTACCTTGTTTTCATGAAAATTCCTTCGTGGCGGCAGCCATTTTAACTGACGACGTCAGTCGACGTCGTTCAAAACTCCGCCTTCTGTTCTCTGATTGGTCCGGTCAAAAATCTACCGGAGAAATCGTTGTCTATGGGAGAAATCCCAGACCCTAGTACAAAGCGAAGTGAAGGACAAGGGTCTGGTTTTAACCAGGCTAATTCAGAGCAGGTCCGGGTCTAAAGTATTTTTTTTAATTCATTGTAAAATTTGTCCAGTTTCATAAATTTCATGACTGTTCAGGTGAGAACTATTTAGAAAACTCTTGCAAATAATTTTAGATACCACTTTACAATAAGGCTCCCCTTATAGATGGCTAATAAATAGTTTATAGATACAATATCAATTCCTCTATAAACACTTTATTAATCAATAATAACTGTTTATTATGCATTAATTAAGGGTGACAGAGATACCAAACTGACCGGTTTCTTGCCAAATAGTGAGCCAAATCTGTTCACCTATATATTTCATCTATTATATTAAACATTTCAGACTAAGTTACTACATTGTAAACACAATAAGCATTGGTAAACCTAATATGTTTAGGATATATTAGTTGGAGATACTTATACATATACTTATTACAGATCATACTTATACTTATACTTGATACTTATTACAGATCATGTCTAACACTGAATGTTAGGAAACGCCTTGTATCTGTGACTTTCCTTCCCTCCATTGATTACGGTGACATTCTCTACATGAATGCTCCTACAAGCACCCTGCGGATGTTGGATGTTGTCTATCATGGTGCACTAAGATTCATAACTGGTTGTGATTATCGTACCCACCACTGCACCCTGTATTCACTGGTTAATTGGACATCATTAACCTCACGCAGACTCTTCCACTGGTACATTTTCATCTTTAAATCACTTCTTGGTCTGCTGCCCTCATACATCTCCTCCTACATGTCTTTGCGTGAGTGCAGCTACAGTGTGCGCTCTCAGGACATGATTACCTGCAGTGTTCCGTCAGTGAGGACTGAACTTGGAAAAAGGGCCTTCTCCTATTCTGCTCCTGCTTCATGGAATATCTTACAAAAAGATCTGAAGCTCTCGACCTTGACTTCTCTAAATGGTTTTCAGAATCTGTTGGAATCCTGGCAAAAACCAATGCAGATTTGTTCCTGTCTTTGATTTTATACGTCTACCTTATAATGTTTTGCTAGTTTTTTGATACTTTGTTAAAAAAAGAAAAAAAAAAATCTTTTGTTTTTTTCTCTCTTTTTGTTTTCTATTGTTTATTGTTTGTTTGTTTATTGTTTAATGAAATTCTATCACTGCTGTTCATTGTTCTTTAGTTTTAGCAGGTCGCTTTCGTAAATGAGCCCATGAGGTTCAAAAGATTTATAAAGGTTGAATGAATGAATACATGTAATGCAGTGATAAAGTACAACAGTATATGCTAAGGAAATAGATAAGTGGTAAATGGAGCTTACTTATATAGTGCCTTCCAGCCCCCTATGAGGAGCCCCAAAGCGCTTACAGCACCAGCCATCCACCCATTCATACACACATTCATACACCGGTAGCGTGCTTACAAGGTAGTAACTTAGTCTAAAATGTTTGGCCAACATTGCTCCAGGAGTTCTGGAGCAAGATAAAGATGACGTGTATGGCAGTCAAGTGTCTCTTTAATAGCCACTTTTACCTATTAATGAGACACTTGGCTTGCCATATTACTCAAGCGCCCTCTAGCAGCTGAAAATGGTAGTGTTCAATATTTTCCATGTCAAAATGAATGAAATTGTAAGATCTCTGCCAAAATTTGGGTTATAAATGTGGGGAAAAACATAAATAAGTTGCTTCACTGTATAAGTTGCTGGGGCAGCAGCACCAGAGCAAAAAAAAGATCAACAAGCTCATAAAGAAAGCTGGCTCAGTTCTGAGGACTCCTCTAGAACCTTTGGAGATGATTGTCTAAAGAAGGGTTCTTCATAGAATGAAGAACATTATAGACAACCCTCAGCATCCTCTTCATCAGACTGTCAACAGAGTGTCTTCAGTCAGCTTCTTCAGATCCGTTGTAGGACAAACCACTACAAGAGATCCTTCCTGCCCACAGCCATCAGCATCTAGAACAACTCTTTAATGACCGCTAGCCTGGAGATGAGTGTAGACCGCAGAGTCCTGACCTGATGATGTTGATCTTCTGTGCTGGGCCATCCTTTTGGCCAGTGGCTGTTTAGTTTCCCCAATATAAGGCCCTGTTTACACGGCGCGTATTTTGAGTGGAACCGCTCCTTTCTCTCTGCGTCTTTGCTTATCGCCTACACGAGTCCACAAAGAGGGGGGCTTTGACTCCGATGGTTTTTGAACCCAGCCTCCAGAGTGGATCTTTTTCGCTGACCCCCCGTTGATAATGTAAACATCTCCCGCGGAGCTTTTGTTTGAACACATGCACGCAGCACGCACGCGCAGACAGCCGGCATTTTAACAATGGCGGTGGACTGGACAGTGGACACACGCACCACTTTCTGAACTATAGCTGATGGAATATATTTTGATTCTCATATTTAATTATTCTACACCTTACCTGCATCTGTGTTGGAAGAGAGCCAGCTGCCTGGATCCAGTTGTCTGTTAACGAGGCAGTCGGACATTTCACGTGTCACGCTGCACTATAACATACTAAATGTGCTATATATTAACAGTTTAACAATAATAAACAGTATTTATGTTAGCGTGGGAGATATTTAAATTTATCTGAGCTAAATGAAGCTATCTGGACTCGTTACGTCATGCCTAACATGCTGCTGAAAATGAAGACACCAGGTTGATTTTTAATTTATTTGTTTATTCAACACCACAAACTCATGTCACAAACACTGAGAATTAAATTGAACACTTTTAAAAACACGTTAACCGAACTTTAATGAACTGGACTCTGTTGTTTTCATCCTGGTGGACACTGGACCCACATCCGAACCGCCGGTCCGCTTCGTGGAACAGCTTCGACCTCGCAGGAAAAAAATAAAAATAAAACCTCAGTTGGTTGTTCTGTGATCGAACTAAACACAAGGAAACATTATTAAGAACATTGTTTACCTTGTAGCGCTGCTGGAAATCAGCTGATTCTCACGGAGTAAAGTCCAACATCGTCACTCGGTTCTGGTTCTGCTCAGCAACTGGTGTGCAGCTTGTTAGATGAAGCGGTCCCACTTGGTGTCAAATCTGTTGACTCTTATCCAAATTCCAGCTTTAACTTGTTGTTAACTTGTTGACAACAACTTGTAGTAGCTGAACTTTTAGCCAGAGAGGAAAACAGGCTGCCTCGGTGCTCTGTTTACCTCAGGCAGCACGCATGCGCAGTAGTGAAGGTTCCAAAAATCACAGCGCCATCTAATGGCCCAGCATGGTAACTACAGTGAAATCATGAGGACGGGGGGTGGGGGGGGAGAGAGTCGTATCCACAGAATTCGCCCATGTCAACGCAAAACTTTTCACCTAATTAACATACCCAAAACATCCGTTTCCCCCACACAGTGTCCGTGTAAACAGGACTGATCACAGCCCTCCTGACACTGAACCTACACAATATTACTTTGTTTGTGCCGGGGGACTGGATCTTTGGTCATCTCACTCATCTCCAGGCCAGCGGCCACTCTTTCAGGGATGAAGATGCTCACATCCTTGATAGAGAGGAACAATGGTTTGAGAGAGGAGTAAAGGAGGCCATCTTTGTGAAAAGAAACCGTCCATCATTAAACAGGGGTGGAGGCCTCCGGGTTCAATTGTCCCCCTTATACAACGCTGTTATTGCTAGTATCACTCAGCCCTCTGTGAATAGCAAACAACCATCAGGGTGCTAACGATCCATCGTTAGGCTGATGGTCCTCCTTGATCATGTGATTAGCTGGTTTCAGGCTGTCATCAGCCATCTGGTCGATCCACTGTGAGAGGGTGCTATTTATAAGACTGAGCTGAATACAGCTTCTCAGACTGAGGAAGTATTTCGGCCGAAAGACGAAACGTTTCTACAAAAAATTTTTTGCTTTGTTTTGTTTTGTTTTTTTAATGTCCAGAGGACCAGACTTAGCTTTTTTAGATTTTTCTACCTGGATTATTAAGCATGCATCAGGGAAACCAGTATGAGTTACAACAACATTTAATTTCCCTCTGGGATTAATAAAGTATTTTTGAATTGAATTGAATTGAAGTTGCTGGACATGCTAATTTATGCAAAAAGGTGCAACTTATACAGCGAAAAGTATCATTCCCAAACCAGATATTTTTCTCGTGCCCAAACTATGTTTTAAAATGTCTAATAAACAAGGGTTTAACCATCTAAACCTGATGAAGTGACTTTGGTCCAAATACATTTCAAGGCTAAAAATAAAACCGACAGCAAAGCCTGCAGTGAAGGGACTTATCGAGTAGTAAAACAGAGACTCGAGGGCAAAAAGTTTCCTGAATAAATGAAACTTGGTTCTCCCAGTTAAAACAGAAAGTTTTAAGGTACGGTACACACTTTCTTCTTTGTCTTGGTGTGTAATTTTGTGTTCCTTACAGTGATGACACATCATGATGGTAGGTAGGTAGGCTGGTTTGTGGCTGGGTGCGTGGGAAGGCAGGTAGGTGTTTTTTCTTGAGTAATTCTCTTTTTAAAAAATGACGTTTAAAATCTAGGAAACCACTGAATGTATTTAGAGGAAAATATCTCAACCCGTGGACAATTAAACATGGTATTGTTTCATGGTCCAGCACAGTGGTGCACTTGGTAGAGCTGTTGCCTCTCATCAACAAGGTAACAGGACCAAATCCCACCCGGGTCTTTTCTCGGTGGAGTTTGAATGTTCTTTCCATGCATGTGTAGGTTTTCTCCCACAGACAAAACAAACAAAATATGCATGTTAGTTTCATTTGTAACTTGTCATTTGGTGTGGGTGAGAGTGTGTGTGGTTGTTTGTCTCATTTGTCTGTCTGGACATGTGATGACTTGCAACCTGTCCAGGACGTCCCCCGCCTCTCAGTGACTGCTGCACGTCGGCTCTAGTGACCCTCTCAACCCGTTAATAAATAAATGGATGGATGGATGGATGGATGGATGATAGGATCTTATCATATTGTCTTGTATTGTGTTGTGTGTTTTGTATCACAATGCATTGTGTAATTTTATTATAATTTTATTAACATTTTAAGAATCACAAATGTTTTAGAAGTACAAAGTAAGTAAATTGTACAAGAAATTGAAACAAACGTTTAAAAATATTAACAATTAATTAAACAGCAATTGCATGACAGCTAGCAAACACAAGGTCTTTTATCAGTAAAATTTAAAACTCTTCACAAAAATTATGAGTTTAGCTGTTCCAAAATGTTTAAGCTCCATTATAGTTGAATACACCGCTCTCGTCATCTCCACCTCTGCGTAATGTTCTACGTCACCATGTGCTTGTCTGTGCGGTGTTTTTTTTTTCTTCTTCATTATCAGGGTCTTTCTTCTCAGCCAAGAAGAAAGAGTTTTTTAGGATTTTTTTTTGCCTCGAATTTCCTACATGTGTTCAATTTCACTACAGTATTTTCTGGACTATAGGTCGCACCTTTATATAAGTCGCTTTGTCCAATTATTGTCAATAAATTGGAAAAATCCATAAACAGGTCGCACCTTTATGTAAGTCGCATCTATTATGCGTCTACGCGACGCGTCAGCGCGTCATTTGCCCTGCTGAAAATGACGACCACAGAAGCATGCACGGAAGGACTTTTCACAAGATTAACACGGTAAAAACAATTATTTGTCTGCTGAAAATTATAGCAAACATGTGTCTTAGCTTTACCGTTCCTTAATAAATTCACGTAATGGTCAAATCTGCTGTATTTAAATTTTTTCGCTTTGAAAAAGTACAAGGAAAAACAACTAAGCTAACCGCGACACATTTACGTCTATAAAACATCAAATTTTATCTCAAAAACATCAAATTTTATCTCAAATAACTCCAACAGCTAACAGTTTGTAAATGTACATCTAGTGATTACTTTCTGTAAGTTTGAAAAAAATCTGCTGTGTGGTTTATGAGCTATTTGCTCAAACGTACAAGAAAAATCAACTAAGCTAACCGCGACACATTTACGTCTATAAAACATCGAATTTTATCTCAAACATCTCATAAAGCTAATCAGTTGTAAATATCCATCTAGTGATTACGTTCTGTAAGTTTGATCAAAATCTGTCCTGTGGTTCTTGACCTATTTTGCTAACAAACACTGAGCTAACAGCGAAGTAGCTAGTTCATACCTCCAGAGCAGGAGGCCGGGCTGCGACAGAGTGAATCAGACCAGAGGAGGCTCTCGTCGGACACATGAGGTGGGAACGGTTGGTGTACCCTAGCGGACAAAGGTGGTACTGCACCCCTAGCGGCCGAAAGTGGTACTGTACCATTTTTGCCAAATAGAAAAACGGTCATATCTGAGCCAAAAATTGGTCTAAAAATATAGGAAAAAATCCATAAACAAGTCTCACCTCTCTATAAGTCGCAGGGCATGCAAACTAAGCAAAATGTGTGACTTATAGTCCGGAAAATACAGTACTTTTTTGACAGTTAAACAGGTCTCACTTGTAAATTTATCTCCGAGGCTCAATGTCAAAGTCAACTTTATTGTCAGAACTGCAATATGTACAGGACATACACAGGATTGAAATTGCGTTTCTCTCAGTCCCTCGGTGCAACAGTAACCATTTAAACACTAAAACACTGAAACATTTAATAAACATAAGCATAAAATAATAAAAGTGTAATACTGTCCTGAGTTTTTGCATAGTAGTATAAAAAAGTATATCTATAAAATAAACTGAAGGTTCTAGCATTGACATTTGCAAAGAGTGGCAAAGCAGCATATGAGTTAATGTACACAGTATATGTATGAGGTAGTAGTTGATGTTGGTATAGAGGCAAAAGTGGCATATGCAGTAAGGCACATTGGGCATCCTTAAATAAGGCTGGTCAGAGAATACTGTATATGTATCAGCAGTAGTGTAGATATAAAAGTAGTGTAAATGTAAACAGTAGTAATAAATGTAAACAGTAGTAATAAATGTAAACAGTATTAATAAATGTAAACAGTGAATGTAAACAGTAGTATGTAAACAGTGAATGTAAACAGTAGTATGACTATAGGCAGTGATGTAATACAAACATTAGTGCAAATATGAGAAGTAGTGCAAACTGAATGAGCACATGACCGAGAGTTTAGTGAATAACCCGTTTGATGACACAGAGTCCAGTGTTAAAATCTTTGTGTTGTGTGGTAATGTGTGAGAAAGTTTTTTGTGTTAAGGCAGTTCAAATGGGAGGGGAGGCAGAGCAGGCAGAGTGTTTAGCATCCTGACTGCCTGATGAACAGAGCTGTCTCTCAGTCTGCTGGTTCGAGCCTGGAGACTTCTCAGTCTCCTCCCTGATGGCAGCAGTCTGAAGCAGCTGTGTAGTGGGTGTGTGGATCACCTGCCATGCAGAGGGCTTTCCGAGTGAGGTGGTTGCTGTGTAAGTCCTGCGCTGTAAGTCCTTTAATGTCCTTTAATGTGATTTATCTTTCTAAATAAAGGTTGAATGGATGAAATAAAATATAGTTCCTGTAGCACATTTTTGTCATGTTCATAACTTTTATTTTGAAGTACTGTGGAGTGTTGTGTTGCTTAAACTTTGTTCTTGATTATTCTAATATGTTCTCATTTCATAACCAAATCCAAATCTAAAATTATTTCATTAAAAAGGTAGCATACACAGCTGAGCAAAATCCACAGCCTGTCTTGAAGTTCTACATGTATGTTATTCCTCATCAAAATATTATAACATGTTTGGTAAGAAATGATGTCATATTTAATGACATTGTTTCCAGCCCACAGGATTCATAAAGCTGAATCGTAGAGGGAACCAGCTCAGGCTGGTGTGACGTGCATCTGCTCTCTGGCACCACCAGAGAAGTCCAGGACATCTTGAATTTAGGGAAGGCTGATGTTAAATCATCCTGAAGCCTTTGCTGCGGGGCTCGCTGTTGTTCAGCCCACTGCAGTGAGAGAAAACATAATCCCCTCACTGCTGAATGTCTCAGTACACACTTCCAAATGTGTTTGCATCACAAAAAATAATTGATGCGTTGTACAGTCTTCTGGGGCGTTCAGTTTCTTCGCTGCAGGGGCAATAAATGCCAAGTAATGTACTTCAAGCACCATTTTGTTTTGTTTTTTGTTTGTTTGTTTTTTTCTCAGAGTAGTACTTCCATCATCTCTTCACATCTGTTTATCGTGCTGCAACAAGGGAGGTTGATCACTGGGGTGGAGAGTTTGAAAAGACACAAGTCTTAGAAACTCTGTTTCCAGTCACCATGAAACTACAGTCAAATTAACAATGTGTGTCTTTAAATGGAATTGTGCACAATTTATACAATAAGTTTTGAAGATGTGCAGGGGTAAACGAAATCAGTTCTTGACTGTTTACATCTTTGTTTGCAGGTCCCAGTGAGCACCTTGCATATGAATGAAGCAGTACCGGTATAAACTTTTAGTAGCGCGACGGGGAACTGCTCAAAATCCGATAAACTGCCTCAAGTGACATCAAGGCCAGCAGGTGCTCAGCTAACCAAATGTGTGGCATGCACACAGTATAAAGGTTAAGAAAAATAAATTAAAAGGCAACATCTGGTAATGAAAAAAGCACATAGAAGTGCAGAATCATTTCTAACTCCTGACTAGGTGAGTTCGGCAGTCTACCTCTAAAGCAAAATGAAACTTTAAGTATTGGAACCTAGCCTGGTTAAAACCAGACCCTTGTCCTTCACTTCGCTTTGTACTAAGGTCTGGGATTTCTCCCATAGACAACGATTTCTCCGGTCGATTTTTGACCGGACCAATCAGAGAACAGAAGGCGGAGTTTTGAACGACGTCGACTGACGTCGTCAGTTAAAATGGCTGCCGCCACGAAGGAATTTTCATGAAAACAAGGTAAAAAACTATTATTTCTTTGCTGAGAAAAAATATATTTCTTAGCTGACGTTATATCAGAAGTGTTCCTGAGCTTAACAGTTCCTAAATCAATTCACGAAATGGTCAAATCTGCTGGATTTAAATTGTTTCGGTTTGACATTTTCCAAACAGCCTCGGGTGCGCTACGAAAATAAATGATAAAAAATCGAATTTTATCTCAAATGTTTCATCTAGGCCAACAGTCAGTAAATTAGAGCCATATAATTACACACTGGTAGCAGAAAAAATATCCACCGAGTGGTTTCTGAGCTATTTATCTGATAGCCTGGACCTCGCCAGGCTAAACTAACAAAACTCCGCCTTCTGTTCTCTGATTGGTCCGGTCAAAAATCGACCGGAGAAATCGTTGTCTATGGGAGAAGTCCCAGACCTTAGTACAAAGCGAAGTGAAGGACAAGGGTCTGGTTTTAACCAGGCTAATTGGAACCGAATATTTCTGGAGAAATTGAAAGTTGTTTAGGTTGTTACAAACTCTGATATCTCAGCTTATAATTTAAAATTACACACATGAATTCTCTTTTTTTATTCCTTTGCTTTCTAATGATTAAAGGAAATATGTGCAAAAAAGATCAGTATTGGTCCAAGTACAAAGCCTTGTGGAATTCCGTCAGGGGAGTTTTTCTTATTTTTTTTATTGTTCCATTAAACAAGTAAATGGCTTAATTAATCAGATTAGTATAACTTTAACCAGCCAAGAATGATTCTTTAAGGCCAGTAACTGACTAGGCTGAAAATAAAGAAGACTATTCTTAATTTTGTCTTTTCACTTAAATTTTGAACATGTTCAAAAGACTCTTGCAATAATTCTTCTTTCTGAATAGTAGCAATGTCATTGCAGGCATCACAAACCGTTCTAGAGCTCTTCTCAATTTAGTTTAAGTAACTCTAGAAAGCTATACTGTAGTTGTATTTTTACATGAGCATGGGGACTGTCTTTTTGACAAAAAGCATCCAAGCCTACAACCCTGAATGTCCAGATCCAACCATGTGAGTAAGTAGCTGTTTGAAAAATAAACTGGTACAAACCTTCTTGTGACCAAGAAGTACGCTCTAGTAGAACGAATAATATTCATTGGGGTGGCTGCCAAAATGGGTACAAAACAGGCTGTGGAGGGTACACTGTGGGCAATGACATAATGTGCATGGACTAGAATAAAGTTTTGCAAGCTGTGATTTTTCAAGCATGAATTCTCAGTTAATTGGTTTCTCTAAATTGTCCCTAGGTGTGAGTAACCAAACACGATTGAATTTTCCAGGCTGTGATTTTCAAAAAATATTCACATGCAAACATGGCTGCATAGCTTGCTGGTCGCAAAAAACTCAAAATTCATTGGAACTGCAACAGAAAAGTTGCAGATTTTCTCTGGATTTTGAGTCGTCTGTTAGTCTCCAGTAGTCACAGTCAAGTGAAAAACTAAGCTTTACACTTGAGATGTTTGACACTTTGTAACTAATACCATTGATTCTATTAATAGCTAGCTAGCTAATAATAATAATAATGTCTATTCCTGTCATCTGCGTATGTTCCCATACACAGACGAAATTCGTCTCTGCATTTAACCCAACCACCTACCAGGTGGTGCA
>JBBPBX010062609.1:0-17081 GCA_038048925.1 Garcialebias charrua
TATATGTATATATATGTATATATATGTGTATATATATATATATGTATATATATATATGTATATATATATATCAGTATATACAGTATATATATATTGTATGTCCATTATGCACCTCATGTCTTATCTCTCCAGTGCTGTCAGATGTTCAGACAGGCCACTAGATGGGAGCACAGCCATGTTGAGTTCAAGTTTGCCAAAAGCCTTGAAAAGCTCTGACAAAATGATTGTAGTGTTTCAAACTCCTACTTCTGAGGGACTGGCTGAACCCACCACCAGTGTACAATTTTCCATAGGAGTCGGATGACTGAGCCTACTTTGCGTCAATCTAAACTTGACACTCAATGTCCTTCATTCTGTTTCTCTGGTATGCAACTGTCTTTAAAAAGAATGAGGATCAAATGTCATACATGTACTGTGAAAAAGTACGGAATTCCGTACTACCCTTCCGTAAAAAAGTCACATTCAAAATTAGTTGTTTTAGAGTGAAGGTATTAAACTGAAGGTATATAGAAATAGAAATAAACTAAAGGTCAGAGTCGTGTTTTTAAGAAGACAAAATGAAAATCTTTGTTTGTACATGTCTGTGCGAGTGTCTTCCTGTGTGACTCATTTCTCAGACATTTCCTTGGCTTTTTTTTTAAATTCAAGATGGAGGTGGAGACAGCTGCACTAAAACTTGCTTTACTTGAAGTGATTGCAGCTTTAAATACATCACTGAGTTCAAAACTGCAGATTTCCCAGAGGACATTTGTTTCTTTATTTGTGCAGCGTCACTGTAGTTTGCTATAGTGATGTTAGATTAATACTTTTTCTTTGATTCAGATATTAAAAACAAGTTTTGTTCTGAAAGTTTACATTGTCCTGTTGTTGATTAAGGACATTTAATTTTATGTTGCTAAACATAATATGGGGAAGTTTATAAGTATGTCAACACTCTTTATAGTCCCACATTTTGTCCTATTTGAGTGTTAGAAAAAAACAACTACAAAACAATCAGAATGCACCATACAATATAATACAATACAACTTTATTTATAAAGCACTTTAAAACAACACCGTTGGCCAAAGTGCTGTACACTAACACAAACAAACATGACCATTACCATAAGGAGTGATGGTTTATTGTATAGAACCAGTGTGATGGCCTGTTTTTTGAGTTGATCATTAAATATATTGAATTGCTTTGTCAACAAAATTACTATTTTAATGAGAACTTGCCGAACCAACAAGTAACTACTTTTTGCACCAACACAGAGGATGGAGCCCCTCTTCCCTGGGAGCATTCGGAGCAGATCATGCCCAGACCAGTCAAGGGCTCAAATAATTTAATGGTCACAGTGCTGATAAATTTCCAAGTTTCCTTTCTATACACAGTACATGTAGATAGTGCTTAAATAACAGCACAGACTGCACCTTTAATGAGCATGCCTGCAGGTTTTATCAGAAGGCATTCTCAGGGGTGTCTCCAGAAAGTTTCAAAACTGTTGAAGATGTTTTTTTTCCTTCTGATGAGGCCCTAAGATCTTCAAGATTATTAAAATCATGGAGCTGCAGAGCAGTCAGCTGAAAGACACAAACTAGCTTGGATTGTTACCACAGAAATAAAAGATTGTGTGGAATAAGGCTCTTACGGTGCAAAAATGAAGCTGAAGAAGACAGCAGCACGAGTGATCAACTCTTTATTCTAAACCAGAATTATATAAAAAAATATACTGCACATTTAAATAAAACATACCAAACAAATTCAAATTTTGCAATAATTCTCAACATTAATGTTCTGTCCTCACAAACAATCTGATCTGGCTGAGGGGGGTTCAGGCCTATTCAGAACAGGAGTGGGGACAGAGCATCACATTGGTATACGCCACATTTGATGAGGACTTGTGCAGTTGGCTTTGAATTGCCTCTAAACTTGTCTTCCACATTCCGATTGAGTTCTTGATGAAGGCTTTTAGTGTCCTGTTGATGTTGTATAGTTTCAAGCACTCCACTATCCATGTGTGTGGCATAGAGTCATGGGCATTCCTGTAGTCAGTCCAGGCAGTGCACAGGTTTGTGTGTCTGGTCCTACAGTCGCGAGCTATGGTTCTGTCGACCAATAGCTAGTGCTTGGCTCCCTTGGTGTTGTTCCATTCCCTTCTGTGCCTCACTCAGATGCCTCTACCCATGTGCATAATCAGCCACTATGATGATAGGGGCTTCCATGCTGTACAGAGGCAGGTGATTGGGTTGGATTGACCCTTTCTGAGGGTCTTTCATGATCAGGACTGTCCAGTCTTGGGTCATCCACTCCGTGTGGGACCCTTCCATTCGCAGCTTGTTCATTTGTGTTGCTAGCCATTCATAGAGAGCAGTTAGTTTATTTAGCCAGTAGGTGTGGATCATGTCAGGTCCAGGTGAAGTCCAGTTCCATTCCTGAAACTCTGTCTTGGATGTCTACCACTGTAATGAGCACTGGTTCTTGTTCTGGGAGGTTGCTGTGTTGAGATCTTAGATCTTGTAGCCATGGGGCATCATTATTGTGTGATGCTTCCTTCTCCCGTTTGGTTCTCCTGTATTGCGGTACTCGTTCTCAGCTATGGGTGGATCTACCCTCAAGTTTTTTGTTTTTAACCTGTCATTGAGAATGCACACTGGATGGAATGCTGGGTGGATGGCACAGTGGTTACCAAATAACTTTGGTCCAAGAAGATCAGGGGTTCAGGGTTCAACATCCAAACTGACTCAGAAGCAACGTTGTGAGCCAACATTCAAGAGACAAATAGGCAATTACACCTAAAGATTGTCCAGGTAACAACAATGCTATAGCAAGGAGGAACCAGGGCAAGGAGTCGTCATCCCCACCATCCGAGCACTGGAACCAGTCTTCAATGAAAAGTTCTGAGGAACTGGATACATGGGCAGCTGAGCTGAAACTGAAGATTGTGATCAAGCTAGCAAACTATGACCTGCACCCCTTGCCAAGAATAAGTGACAAACAACAGAGAGAAATCAACTGAGGCTGAGTACCCAACGGCTCAAAACTCTGGCTACTTTTATACAAAGTAAGATATAAAGTTGCATTTTCTTAGTTCATTTTTAAAGCCCAACACCCACCATGTTTTCAAATTGCATCGCCATTAATATTTATTAGTTTATTTAAAAATAATACAGGAGCGTTTACTTATATTGTGGAGAAATAACACTAAATGTGTTATTTCATGATTTATAGCAGATTTTAGCATGCAGCTCCGGGAAAATCTGCCCCTCTCCATATATGGGCATTCACTTGGGCATTCACGTCACCAGAGTGACGCCTTGGAGTTACAGGCGAGCAGAGGAAAAGAAAAAGGAAGCATTTTTAAATATTCCCTAAAGCTGCCTGTTGATTAATCCTGCTGTCGCTCACTCATATTCTGAGCGAGCATCCACTTAGACATACTAGTTTAATTCGTTTGATCGCGACAAATTCATTCATTTCCGCATCGACTTTTTATTCTCTCGCCCCGTGATGAGAAAGGCACCCAGAGCCAGCCTCGCAGCTGAGCTCTGCCCGCGCGCATGCTTCACGACCCGTGCTGCTGCAACAAGGCTGACGAGAGATAAGAGCAGATACATACACTCGAGGGAGCAAATTACACCGGCACGAGGAACTTCAAAGGAACGAGGAACCAGCGGAAGAGGAGCCAGAGACGCGCGCGGCTCGCGGCTCGCTCCAGAATGAATGAGAGCAGCAAAAGGTCCGCAGCGGTGTTATAAAATAAATAATAAATAAAATCAGAGCGCTGGTCCATATACACACAAATGGAAATGGAAATATGCAGGAAATATGCAGTTTTAACGCACTCTCTCTCATAAACCTCCATGGAAACTCACTCCTACCTTCTGCCTTCTGGGTGGAGATCCATGTAACAAGAGGCATGACCCTTCGGGACTATTCGGCCAGGTTTCCGGATTCATTCGGGAGTGGGTTTTTTTTTTTTTTAACCCTCGCCTGGCCCAAATGCAAAAATGAAAATAAAATTCATAAAATACTACAGTAATTCTCCAATATGGTGAATTGTTACTGTCACGGTGGGTGTTGTCCTTTAAAGCTTGGATGGCCCTAAACTTCCTGCATTTTAATGAAAAAAAGACTGAGGTACTTGTTTTTGGACCTAGTGGAGCTTGTTCGAGCCCTCCAGTTGATTTAGACCCCCTGACAATTTATGTAAAATCTACAATTACAAACCTTGGTTTTAAGATGGACAGTGATTTTAAGCTCGAGAGTCAAATAAGGGCCACAGTAAAATCTGGTTTTTATCACCTGAGAAAAATAGCAAAGGTAAAATCTATTCTCTCACGGCAACAGTTAGAAACAGTAATTCATGCCTTCATTTCTTCACGGCTGGATTACTGTAATTCTCTTTATCTTGGAGTCAGCCAGTCCTCACTTGCACGTCTGCAGCTGGTGCAAAATGCTGCTGCACGTCTTTTAACTGGAACACGCAAAAGAGAGCACATCACACCTGTCCTGGCTTCTCTCCACTGGCTGCCCGTGTATTTTAGAGTTCATTTTAAAATTCTCTTGTTTGTTTTTAAGGTTTTAAACAACCTTGCCCCCCCTTATTTGGCAGAGCTTCTACACCATTACACTCCATCCCGGTCACTCAGGTCTGCTGACCAGCTGCTCCTGGTCATTCCACGGAGTAAGAGGAAGCTTCGAGGAGACAGGGCCTTCTCTGTTGGTGGCCCCGAGTTATGGAATGCTCTGCCTTTACACATTCGACAGGCTCCCTCACTGTCCATTTTTAAAACCCGTTTAAAAACGCATTTATACTCATTGGCCTTCAACCCAACTGAGACTTGATTTTACTTCATTTTTATTGATTTTATCTGTTTAACTTGTCATTTTATTGTATTTTAAAGGGAAATTTTAGTTCACTGTGTATTAGTTTGTTGGTTCTGTTTTTATGCTTTTTTAATCTTGTTTGTAGCTAGTGTCCAGTGCTTTGTTTCAGCTGTGGCTGTGTTAAAGCGCTTTACAAATAAAGTTGATGATGATGATGATGATGATGTGATATTTCACAGTGATTATTCTTATTATTTATTTATTCATGAGTCTAACAGCCTCAGGGTAGAAGCTGTTCCTCAGTCTAGTGGTTCTACATTTGATGCTCCTCAACCTCCGTCCTGAGGGGAGTGGGGCAAAGAGTGTGTGTGCTGGGTGAGTGGGGTCTTTCATGATGCAGGTGGCTTTTTTCCTGCATCTCGAAGTGTAAATGTCTGTGATGGTGGGGAGACTGACTCCAACAGACTTCTGTGCAGCCTTCACCACTCTCTGCAGAGCTTTTCTTTCTGCAACTGTGCAGCCTCCATGCCACACGTTGATGCTGGAGCACAGGATGCTCTCCACTGCACACCTGTAGAAGGAGGTGAGGACTGGGCTACTCAGACCAGCTCGTCTCAGCCGTCTGAGGAAGTAGAGTCTCTGATGACCTTTCTTGATCAGGCTGGTGGTGTTGTTGGTCCAGCTGAGATTATCATTCAAGTGTACACCCAAGTACTTGTAGCTGGAGACCACTTCAGATTCAGATTCAGATTCAGATTCAGATTCAGTTTATTATCGCCATTGTCAATGAACAGGATTCACAGACTAGGAATTTGCTTCGGCATAACGGTGCTTAAAATATAAAAACATAAGACACAAAAAACATAGACCATAAAACATCAATACAATCAATACAATATTCAGTGAACAAAAACTACTAAGAAACATCACAATTAGAGTGGTGCAATCAAAATACAGTGATACAGTGATTCCCAATCAAAATACAAAGAACAAATACAAAATACAGCGACCAAGGCAAGTTATGAGGTAGCATGGTTATGAGTGTTCAAGAGTCTGACAGCAGAGGGGAAGAAACTGTTTTTATGGCGGGAGGTTCTGGTCCCAATTGACCGAAGCCTCCTGCCTGAGGGGAGTGGTTCGAACAGACTGTATGCAGGGTGAGAAGGGTCAGCTGTGATCCGACCTGCTCGCCTCACAGTCCTGGAGACGTACAGGTCATGGAGAGATGGGAGACTACAGCCGATTACCTTCTCAGCAGAGCGCACAATGCGCTGCAGTCTGTGTCTGTCCCTGACAGTGGCCCCTGCGTACCACACTGTGATGGACGCGCTGAGAATGGACTCGATGATGGCCGTGTAGAACTGCACCATCAGCTTGGCCGGCAGCTTGGCCTTCCTCAGCTGTCGCAGGAAGTACATCCTCTGCTGAGCCTTTTTGATGAGGGAGCTGATGGTTGGCTCCCACTTGAGGTCCTGGGTGATGGTGGTGCCGAGGAACCGGTAGCAGTCCCCAATGATGATGGGGGTGTTGTTAAAGGTGATGGGGGGCAGAGGGGCTCTGTCTTTCCTGAAGTCCACAATCATCTCCACTGTCTTCCGGGCGTTGAGCTCCAGGTTGTTGTTGCTGCACCAGGTCACCAGCCGGCCCACCACTGATCCACCTATGTTCAGTGGGGTGTGTGTTTGTTTGTTCCTTCTGAAGTCCACAATCATCTCCTTTGTCTTCTTCACATTCATGTGAAGGTTATTCTCTTTGCACCAGCTCTCCAGGTGTTCCACCTCCTGCCTGTAGCTGGACTCATCATTGTTTGTGATGCATCCCACCACCGCTGTATCATCTGCAAACTTTACAATATGACAACCTGGATGGGTAGCTGCACAATCATATGTGAGCAGAGTGAACAGAAGGGGGCTCAACACACATCCTTGAGGAGAGCCAGTGCTGAGGGCAATGGTGGAGGAGGAGAAGTTGTGGATCCTCACTGACTGTGGTCTGTTTGTTAAAAAGTCTAGTACCCAGTTACAAACGGAGGGGCTTAGTCCAAGTGTGGATAGTTTGTCCATCAGAGTTTGGGGGATCATGGTGTTGAAGGCAGATGTGAAGTCCACAAAGAGCATACGGACGTAGGAGTCTTTCTGATCCAGGTGGGTGAGAGCAGTGTGGACCACGGACGAGATGGCGTCCTCTGTTGATCGGTTCTCACGGTAAGCATACTGATGAGGGTCCTCGTTGATGTTGACGGTTGTTTTGATGTGGGTCATGACCAGTTTTTCAAAGCATTTTGCAACTATCGGGGTGAGGGCCACCGGCCGATAGTCGTTCAGACTAGGGGTTGAACGAGTACATAATTTTTAACCTCGACATTAACATAAAAAAACTCGAACGACGCTCGAGTAGCCGATGACGTCACAGTGTCTTACGATGCAAAATAAATAAATAAATATAAATGCCTAAAAACGTCTTTACAAAAAGAAAAAAAAGACCAACAAAACATTGGGAGCATTTATTATGCTCCTATCATGTATCATACTGCAGATAAGTCACAGGAAAAACAAAACTATTAGTTATTATTATTAATTTTAAAAGTGAAAGTAATGCGCTGAAAACCGAAACTTAAAAAACAAATGGGGCCACAGCCACACCGTACCACCGCCTGCAGCTGTGCAATTTAGGTTTACTTTTAGAGATTGTGTTTATAGGTTTTTGGTAGCTCTAGAGAGATGAATATTTGTTTTTTTTTGTTTGTGAAACGAGAGACAGGAAGCCGTTTCGGCCGTGTTATAATATGGGACCTGCATTGCAACACTGCCCTCTGCTGTCACAATCTACTACAAAGAAAGTCAACACGAAGTAGCGCATTTTATAAAATTATAAACTGTTTTACCTTTTTGACAAGACGGCCTGCTCCATTAACATCCGTGCGCACACAGGAATCCATTTTGTAGCGTCTACTAAAAGCTAAAAGCTGCCCCGCGCGCTGTGAAATGTGAAATGTGACGTCACTACGGCTACCCGAGGTGGACAAAAAAGCCTCGATAGAAGTCAAAGCACTCGAGTTGTCGAAAACTCGGGTACTCTGTTAATGCACTAGTTCAGACCAGTCACTGTGGAGCTTTTTTGGACTGGGATGATGGTGGTGGTCTTCAGGCAGGTGGGGACTGTTTCCAGAGCAAGTGAGGTGTTGAAGATGTCAGCCAGCACCTCACAGAGCTGGTCCGCACATTCCTTCAGAACTTTCCCGGGGATGTTGTCCGGTCCAGTTGCTTTATGAGGGTTGATCCTTCTGAGACTACTCCTCACTTCTGTTGTGGTCACGCTGAGATGCTCTTCCTCTGGTGATGAGGTGAGTCTGGTGCTGGGTGGTCTATTTGGGTCTTCAAACCGTGCATAAAACTTGTTGAGGGCATCAGGCAGAGATGGGTCTTTGGGGCATTGTTTGCTCCTGCTTTTATAATCAGTTATGCATTTGATGCCCTTCCACATGCTCCGTGGGTCTTGTGAGGTGAACTGTCCCTCGATCCTCTGTGCATATGTGGCCTTTGCCCTCTTAATGCCAGCAACCAGCTCTTTCCTGGTCTTCCTCATCTCCTCTGAGTCTCCAGACTTGAAGGCAATGTTCCTGGCTGCCAGCAGGGTGCGAACCTCTTTGTTTAACCACGGTTTTGTGTTGGGGTAAGATTTAACATATTTTTTTATGGATACATTTTCAGAGCATGTGCTAATATAACCCAGAACTGAGGATGCATAAAGTTCCAGATTCACTGAGCTTCCATCAGTAGCTGCCTCCCTGAAGACAGACCAATCAGTTTTTTCAAAGCAGTCTCTCAGCATGGGGGTGCTGTCCTGGAGCCAAATTTTTACTTCCTTTTGTTCTGGTTTACAACGTCTTAGTGGGGGGAGTTGTGCTGGGACCATGAGAAGTGATAAATGATCAGAACCCCCGAGCGGTGGACGTGGCTTCGCTGTGTACGCGCCTACATTTGTGTAGACGTGCTCGAGGGTGTTACTCCCTCGTGTTGCTATGGATACGTGTTGATTGAAGGTTGGGAGAGAGTCCTTTAAATTCACGAGATTGAAGTCACCTAAAACAATGCAAAGCCCCTCTGGGTATTTACACTGCAGCGAGCTGAGTAAGTCATGAATTTCTTCTAGGGCGACATTAGCATTAGCATCTGGGGCGATGTAGATAACTGTGATAAGGATCACTGAATAGTCGCGGGGTAGATAATGGGGGCGACACCTCACTGTGATCAGCTCCATAGCAGTTGTGCAAAGGCTTTTTATAATAGCACAGTATTTATACCAATCCGTACTCACGTACACACCGACACCACCGCCTCGTGTTTTCCCCGTAGTCTCTGTGCAACGATCCGCTCTGAAAAAGAGTTTGTCATCCAATTCATACACAGAGTCTGGTGTTTCCTTAGAAATCCACATTTCCGTGAGGCAAAGCACAGAGCACTTCTTCATTTCCTCCGACGTTGTCACTCTCAGACGAAGCAAATCCATTTTGTTGTCCAGCAAGCAGACGTTAGACAGAAAAAGAGCCGGCATCGGGGTAATCCGTGTATGGTTCGTTCTTTGGTTATTCCGTTTCAAAATAAAAACCAAATAACCAAACAAGCTTTGGTTATTTGGTTTTTTCGTTTTAAAACGAAATTACAAAAACGGTTTTTAAACGGTTTTTTCGTTATTTCGTTTTTAAAACGAAATTAGAAAAACAGAAATTGCAAAAATAAAAAAAGGTGCGATTTGGTTTTTGCCTAAATACGGTTGTTGTTTTAATTTGTAGCGACACCGGAAATGACGTACCGGAAGTCGCCAAAGAATACATTTTACAGCGGAGAAAGACGGGATAAAAACAAAACATTTTAAATAATAGGCAATGGCTGCACTTGAACCGTTTTCTGAATTGATCATCAAACTTTTTGAGAGTGGAAAATCACACTCTGAAATCAGTAACGTTTTGCGTCGCCATGGAGCTCCACATTACTCGGGAATGAGTGTCGGAAGGTTTTGTAAGGAGTACAACATGCGAAGACACAACAACGAGTTGGACGCCGATTTGGAACTTTCTTCAGTTTACCAAGTATGTACCAAAGTTTATGGACAATATACTGCGATAAAATGAGTGAAACTTGTAAATACAAGCTAGCTGACGTTAGCTTTCTCTAGGCATTGTGTATAACATGGTGCGTTACAGTAATGGACCAGCAGGGGTCCTCTAAAACAAAATAATGAGAGAGAGGCATAATTATTAACAATGTACATTTATCTTGTACCTATTACCTTCACGTACCTATAATACATCCAGAATAAATATGTCATAGTTTTAATTTAGATTTTGGGGTAAACAGCAATTCAAAGTACTTCAAAATGCTAATTTCAGTTTGCTTATCTATAACTTCTATTGAAAATGTTGATTGATTAAACAAAAGTGTGTGTGTATATATGATTACACACATACACACACACACACACACACACACACACACACATATACATATATATATATATCTCGTAAACACCTTTTCAGGAAAAAATAGTAACAGCCATCAAACAAATAAATATTAACTTCTTCTTTGTAACACTGAACATGAAATATGAATTTTGAATAGAGGTCATAAGCAAACTGAAAGAAGCATTTTGAGGTACTTTGACTTTGCTCTTTTATACAAAATCTAAAACTGACATATTTATTCTTGATATATTATAGGTATGTGAAATAAGTAAAGTATGGCATAAATGTACATTGTTTATAAATATGTATCTCATTTTCTCTCATTGTTTTTTGACTGCAGGGGCACTTTCTGTTTCTCTTATTGTAATGCACCATGTATGAGCCACACAAATCTTTAAGAGAGAACTAATGTTGACTGGTTTGACCGCAGTACATCAGATAACGTTTTACATTTGTGTGTGTGTTAGACAGGACCATCCTATGGACGGAAATTTATGACGGGATACTTGTCATCTATTGGGATACATGCTGGAGAAACCAGAGTCGGTGGGGTCTTAAGAGAGGTGCACCAGCCTTACCATCAGTTGTGACAACATGTGAGTGAATCTGGCAATTATATATTAAACAGTGTAACAACTCAAACACTGCTTTTTATAATAGATTTTTAAAAATATGTATCCACTTCACAGGAACAAACACACCCACACCCCACTGAACATAAGTGGATCTGCAGTGGAAGTGGTCTCCAGCTACAAGTACTTGGGTGTACACATGAATGATAACCTCAGCTGGAGCAACAACACCACCAGCCTGATCAAGAAAGGTCATCAGAGACTCTACTTCCTCAGACGGCTGAGACGAGCTGGTCTGAGTAGCCCAGTCCTCACCTCCTTCTACAGGTGTGCAGTGGAGAGCATCCTGTGCTCCAGCATCAACGTGTGGCATGGAGGTTGCACAGCTGCAGAAAGAAAAGCTCTGCAGAGAGTGGTGAAGGCTGCACAGAAGATGTTGGAGTCAGTCTCCCCACCATCACAGACATCTACACCTCCAGATGCAGGAAGAGAGCCACCTGCATCATGAAGGACCCCACTCACCCAGCACACACTTTTTGCCCCACTCCCCTTAAGGCCGAGATACACTTGAGCGTTCTCACGATACGCCTATACGCAACGTACGTACGTCAAGGCAAAAGCGTAGCCCCGCGTAGCCCCTCAGGGCACATACGCGCAAAGCTTTTTTTTTACGTGCGCGATGCGCGGTGTCTGACCATAAACTTCCCCGGCGCCGGACTGTTTTGTATGTTACACAAATGAAATAAATTCCCCTTCTTTATCGCTGATCGGGCCTTTTCTTTTGTTTTTTTGCCTAAAGTCAAGTAATCACTTCTTCCTCCGTTCACTCCATGAATGAAATGAATGAATTCAGGTCCTACCTGGGTGCGCGATGTTTTAAATATCCCTGGTGGGCTGTGTGCTGCAGGAAAAGCACTCCCTGTTATTATTTTTATTTCTGAGAGAACTTTTTATAACATATATAGTAGAAACACCGTATCAGAACACCGCCGCGGTCTTCAGCGAGCTACATGAGCTGACTGAAAGCTGTCAATCATTTCAGTAGGCGTGTCAGCAAGTGACCAATCAGCGAGCTCAGTTGAGTCCCCTCCGTGCGCAGCTGCTCATATTACAACAAGGAGAACGCGAGCGTTTGAAAGCTGATAGTTTCTGAAGTATAGCAGCAAAACACATGCGCACAAAATGCGCGCGTAGAGTGGCGTATCTGAGGACGCTCAGGTGTATTTCAGCCTAGGAAGGAGGTTGAGGAGCATCAAGTGTAGAACCACTAGACTGAGGAACAGCTTCTACCCTGAGGCTGTTAGACTCATGAATATCTAACCAGGATAATCACTGTGAAATATCACATCATGTTGCTGCTGATCTGTTTCATGTTGCTATGTTCATTGTGCACATCTGCTCACACAGCTGCTGTGTGGAGTAATGGTTTTCTATGATATTAGTGCTGTGTGTATTTTTTATTTAGTGTATTTTTAGTTGATGTTTTTCTTAGTTCATATCTTAGATGTTATTACTGTTCTTTTACATTTTATTGTTGGATGTAACTGGGACCCTGTGTACATAATCTCCTTTCATCACGTACCACATGTGGTGCAAATGACAATAAAGATTCTCTGACTCTGACTTTATTTCTAAAATCTCCATTTTTTCTCTCAAATAATGAAAAAAAACAGACATTAACTAACAAAAATAGCAGCTAGAAATAATTTTTCTCCAGTCATTTTTAATTTGAACGAGATTTAGCCTACCAGAAAGCCTACACTTACTGTATCTTTGCAGGAAGTTTTCTTCAGCTGCTTCCATCCTTTAATATTAGTAATAAAAATTATAAATATATATGATGTGTTGGTGGCTGACTGATAATTTGTATTATTATTAAAATTTGTATTTGGCAGGTTACCAAATCTAGATTCTGTCAGCGAAAAAAACTGTAGGTTATAACACCCCACACAAGACCAGGTTTATTTTGTTAGTGGAGGGTTTATATTTATTTATTTATCACCAGGAGTATTAAAATGAGTTATAACCGTGACAAGATAGTGTGGCCTTGTTTCACAGAGAGATGCGCGTGAACACGGTCGGATCCGCCTCTCGGGTTGCAGTGCGCGCTCCCGACACAGGGGGAACAGATTCTCAGCTGACACCCCACACACGTCAAAAATTAAAGCAAATAGTATGAATGGTTAGTGCTCCGTAAGTGCTGGTTTGACGTGGGTGGAGTGTCAGCTTCACGCAGCTCAGATTCTCACGGGGAACAGAAATTCGCACAGCACCGGGAGTTCATTTCCGGTTCCGCCATAAACTCCCTTGTTCAATTAACAAAATAAAAGCTCGTCTTTGGTTTAACCAAAAACCAAATTACACCCTTTTTTTATTTTTGTAATTTCTGTTTTTCTAATTTCGTTTGAAAAACGAAATAATGAAAAAACCGTTTAAAAACCGTTTTTGTAATTTCGTTTTAAAACGAAAAAACCAAATAACCAAAGCTTGTTTGGTTATTTGGTTTTTATTTTGAAACGGAATAACGAAAGAACGAACCATACACGGATTGGGGGTCTCCCGGTTTTAGCGTCCGCCTTCAGTCTCACCATAATCCCCGTCCGGCAGCCTCGCTTCTGACGCTGGGAGCAACGCTTCCTTTTCATTTTGCCGGAGCGTGAGCCAGAGCGCCTCCGCTGCATCTTCCAGGTGGAAGACTTCAAAAGCCGCATCCTGCCGAGCGTAGATTTGATTTCGTTGCTGATTTCAGCTGTTCCCTATGGCTAATCCGCTCCAATTCTCAACAGTTCAGTTCGGCTATAATTCACCCGCATAAAACGTGCAGAGTCAGGTACAGAATCACTATTAAAACTACTAAAAGCTAGAGATGAACTGAGAGCCCATGAAGCTGCTGCCGGTCGGAGCGCGGCCATCTTGATGGAAGATAGAAGTTCCAACCATCTGGAACAAGTCACTTCCTTCAGAAACAGTTCTCAACCATCATTAGCAAAGCACATCCATCATAAACAGTTCTCAACCATCAGGAACAAGTCACTTCCTTCAAAAAAAGTTCTCCACCATCATTAGTAAAACACACCCATCATAAACAGTTCTCAACCATCAGGAGCAATTGACATCCATCATAAACAGTTTTCAACCATCATTATCAAATCATATCATCAGGAGCTATTGACATCCATCAGAAACATGTTGTAACCATCATGTATGAAAAACCAGTGCCTTACTGTACAGTCTAGGAACTTTAAAAAGCTAGAAGCAGCACAAAAACAGCATAGAAAAGAAAATGCCCTTACTTTGAATGAAGTGTAGGTAGACAGGCTGTATTATGTGGTTCTGATGTTCAAACCTGGATCAGATGGAACTGCTTAGCCATTTAGCAATGGCTCAACCATGAATGATGGGTGCATGGGAGTCCAGATGTGAGTTCTGATCTGGTCCTGATGTGAACAGGTCTGTCCATCAGGTCAGGTGTGTTTTCCTGTTTTGTCAGCAGTAATTGATGTGGATGCATGTCAGGGTTAGTCACATGATGTGACACACAGGTGATGGATGGAGAGAAGCTAGGTAGAAGGCAGCAGGCAGGAGGCAGGAGGAGAGAGCAGAGGACACACGTCTGTCCATGAGGCAGGTGCAACAGGTGTTCTCTGTTGAAAGACACACACACATCGACATCTGCAGTTAAAACAGGACCATGACCTGCAATAAAAACAGAAAACACAGACAGAAAACAAGTTCAACTCATTGTAGGTATTCACACACAGGTGATGGATGGAGATAAGCTAGGCAGCAGGCAGCAAGCAGGAGGAGAGAGCAAAGGACACACATATGTCCATGAGGCAGGCGTAGCAGGTGTTCACTGTTGAAAGACACACACATCAACATCTGCAGAAATTAAAACACAGAGAAAACCATGTGGTCCTTATGGGTATGTATGGTTTAGTGCAGATGTTTGGATGGAGAGATGTTGTAGGAGAAAGGAGGAGAGAGCAAAGGACACACGTCTGTCCATGAGGCAAGCACATCAGGTGTTCTCTGTTGAAAGACACACACACATCGACATCTGTAGTTAAAACAGGACCATGACCTGCAATAAAAACATAAAACACAGACAGAAAACAAGTTCAACTCACTGTAGGTGTTCACACACAGGTGATGGATGAAGAGAAGCTAGGCAGCAGGTAGGAGGAGAGAGCAGAGGAAACACGTCTGTCCATGAGGCAGGTGCAACAGGTGTTCACTGTTGAAAGACACATACACATCAACATCTGTAGAAATTAAAACACAGAGAAAAGCATTTGGTCCTTATGTGTATGTATGGTGTAGTGCAGATGTTTGGATGGAGAGGTGCTGGAGGAGGCAGGAGGAGAGAGCAGAGGACAGATGTCTGTCCATGAGGCAGGCACAGCAGGTGTTCTCTGTTGAAAGACACACATACACATCAACATCTGCAGTTAAAACAGGACCATGACCTGCAATAAAAACAGAAAACACAGACAGAAAACAAGTTCAACTCATTGTAGGTGTTCACACACAGGTGATGGATGGAGAGAAGCTAGGCAGCAGGCAGCAGGCAGGAGGAGAGAGCAGAGGACACACGTCTGTCCATGAGGCAGGCGTAGCAGGTGTTCACTGTTGAAAGACACACACACATCAACATCTTCAGAAATTAAAACACAGAGAAAAACATGTGGTCCTTACGGGTATGTATGGTGTAGTGCAGATGTTAGGATGGAGAGGTGCTGGAGGAGGCAGAGGATCTCAGCACCGCCGACGCCTCTACGTCTCCAGAGGGTCCCCGTATCGCCAACGTCTCAACATCTCTAGAGGGTCCCCATACTGCTGACGCCTCTACGTCTCCAGAGGGTCCCTGCACCGCAGACGCCTCTACGTCTCCAGAGGGTCCTAGCACCGCCGATGCCTCTACGTCTCCAGAGGGTCCCAGTGCCGTCAACGCAACTACATTGACAGAGGGTCCCAGCGCTGCCGACGCCTCTACGTCTACAGAGGGTCCTCGCGCCGCTGACGTCTCTATAATAATAATGAATTCAATTTATAACGCACTTTTCATTAATGAAAATCTCAAAGTGCTACAAAGTGCAACAGAATTAAATGTCAATAAAACAAGTAATAAAACAAGTAAAATCGATAACAGTATCAACTAAGATCAAAGATAGAATCATGAGGAGGCAGAGTATGCTTGGTTAAAAAGAAAGGTCTTCAAGCCGCTCTTAAAGTCAACTAGTGACTGTGGAGCTCTTAGGCAGTCAGGAAGAGAGTTCCACAGGTGGGGGGCAGCCACACTGAAAGCTCTCTATGCCTGCAGACACCTCCTCGACGCCCAACTCCTCAACGCCCGACTCTTTGATGACCGACTCCTCGACGCACGACTCCTCGACTACTGGCTCATCGCCTCCTGGTCCTGGTTCTTCGGCTCCTGGTTCTTCAGTTCCTAGTTCTTCGGCTCTTGGTTACTCCGCCTCGACTGCCGAAGATTCCATTGAAGATTCCGCCGAAGATTCCACCAAAGATTCCACCGAAGATTCCGTTGAATATTCCGCCGAAGATTCTGCCGAAGATTCCATCAAAGATCTCGCCGAAGATTTTGCCTTTACTACCGTGGGTCCCCTGTTTGCCAATGCCACAACGTCTCCTTTGATGGTTCCCACGTCTCCAGAGGAGCCTCAACCCTCTTCGTTGCATGCTACGGTCCCTGAGATCCTCGGACTAATTCCTCATGTTGGTCGACCTCCCGGCTGTCTCCTTGAATTAACTCCTCGTGTTCCTCGTGCTGGACGGCCTCCCAGCTGCCCCCTGGACTACTTCCTCATGTTGGACGGCCTCTCGGCCACCTACCCAACCTGCCTCAGCCTGTTGGATGGCCTCTCGACCGCCCGCCTGACCAGCCTCTGCGTGACGGATGGCCTCACAGCCGTCCGCCCGACCAGCGTCAGCGTGATGGATGGCCTCCCGGCCGCTTTCCCGACCAGCCTCAGCTTGTGGAAGGTCTCCCGGCCGCCTGCCCGCCCGACCGTTGCCTGATGACGACCTCCTGGTCACACTTTTGGAACTTTTGAAAATTTCTTAGGTATAGTCTTTGTGTTGTAGTTTCCATAGGCTAGTCTTTATGTTTAGTTATGTTTAGTTTCCATAGCCTAGTGTACAGTTCTGTTTATTCCTAGGCCTCACCTGTCGGTTTTTGGTTTCTTGTCCTTGTGTTCTCCTTGTGTCCCTTTGTCTT
>JBBPBX010062610.1:0-20771 GCA_038048925.1 Garcialebias charrua
ACTTGTCCCAACTTTTTGGGGATTTGTTGTCACTGAAATTTTGAATGAATATTTTTCCTTAAAATGTTACATTTACTCAGATTAAACTTTTGATCTGTCATCTATGTTCTATTATGAAAAAAATATAGACTTTTGACATCTCCACATCATTGCATTCAGTTTTTATTCACAATTTGTTTAGTGTCCCAACTTTTTTGGAATCTGGTTTGTAGAACAACTCTTTAATGAAACCAGGATGAAGAGTTACAACATTTAATTTCCCTTTGGGCTTAATAAAGTATTTTTGAATTGAATTGATAAATACAATGAATGGCAGTAAGTAGATCTAAGAAATGTCTATTTGGATAGGTAAATTATTCTTTTTCATTTGAAAGCCTTTTTTATCTTGGAAAATCTGAGTTTGAATTTGAATTCAATGTTATTAAAGTATAATGATGGAAAAGGCCCTCCAGATAAAGCTGACTAACAAACAAAGACTCAAGTTGTGTCTAAGGAAAACGTGTTATATTTCATGAATCGTCTAAATATTTTCATTCTTTTTTCTTTTTTTTTGCAGGTGGAAGAGACCAAAGATGGCGTTTTTTGAGCAGAACTGACTTGATGCTCATGAAAAGAAGCAGCTAAAGGTTTCTCTGCTGTGTCATTAAATCTTGTTCTGGAAGTTTGATTATTCCAGCAGAACTTGTCCATTCATTCATCGTGTTCTGAACTAATGTGACTGTTTGGAAGTAATGGAAATAAAAAAGGATCAAAACAAACAACAATGTATTTATTAAAAACAAAACAGATATTCACTGACAACCTTTACACGTGTGAGATCTTCTGTGTCAAAACTGAAACAACTATTTTAAATGTTCCCTGTTTTAAATTGATTTATCTTTGTCAAAATGATACAATTTATGTCCATTCAGTTTATACCTGAGTGAAACCTTGTCTGCTTCACTTTTGGCTCTTGTGGTTTTTGTTTTTATTTGTTGTGGTTTGTTTTAAATTTTCAGGGCTGATGAGAGGCATCTGAAGTAAAAAAAAAAAAAAAAAACTTCTAAAAACTCCAATAATTCTCAGTTGGGTCATCTGGACACTTTCTTTTTTATAGAAACGTTTCACCCTCCATCCGGAGGGTCTCATCAGTCAGAGGAGTTCCAGCAAACTGTTTCCCCACCAAGCAGTAAACACCTTAAGTGGACCGACCAGTTTGCTGGAGCTAAGATGGTTTCTGGGGGCCGTCCTGTCTCTCGTCGACTCCTCCCAGGCAGGCAGCCACAGCATGAACTTTCTTGCCTTGAACCACTGTGGCTGCCTGCCTGGCATAGTTGCCACGTCCGCTTATTTCAAGCGACATTGGGCTTATTTTTCCCCCTGGAGTCGCTTATAAATTTGATGAGCCGCTTGTGGCTTTTTTTGGGGGGGGGTTTGTCACGGGCGTTGGGTCGCTTATTTGGGCTTGTTTTTCTGCCAAACAATGCGAATGGTAGGTAGTTTGTCCCTTCACGCCCCCCTTCCACGTATGTTACGTCAAGGCGGATGTTACGTTCAGGTTGGCGTTCCGTTTTAAACAGAGTTTTAAGAAATCTAAAGTTTTTTTCCTACCTGTATGCTGTTTTTTTTTCTACCTGCTTCATTGAGCGTCAGGATAGAGATTCAAGAAAGTTTTTTGTTGACTTTGCAGTTTAATTTTAATTTAATTTTTTAATTTGTTAGCCTGACAAGAAACCAGCTGTATAAAAATGCAAAAGTATTTTTATTTTTTAGACTGAATACGTTCTTCAAAGTATAATTTTTTGCTGGTTATATGAAATGCCATAATAAATATGTTTATGCTGTTTAAAATCGGCCTTTTTTTACACAATGGGGTGGGTTGCCAGTTGGGCTTGTTTTTTGGCTTGTTTTCATGGAGCTGACCGCTTGTTTCTGTTGCGAGATCTGGCAACACTGCTGCCTGGGGAGGAGTCGACAAGGGACAGGACGGTCCCCAGAAACTTGGCTCCGGCAAACTGGTTGATCCACTTAAGGTGTTTACTGCCTGGTGGGGAAACAGTTTGCTGGAACTCCTCTGACTGATGAGACCCTCCGGATGGAGGGTGAAACATTTCTATAAAAAAGAAACTGTCCAGATGACCTGACTGAATTATTGGATTTGGTACCTGGATTATTGAGCATGAACTTTCTTGTTCTAAAAACTGTTTGCCTAAAAAAACACAAATCTATCAATACGTGAATAAACTTGATGTTATCCACAAAACAGACAGAAAAAAAATAAGTATTTTTGGGCCAAAGAATTGTAGGTGAAAAGTAGGCTTGTTATACTGGACAGCAGTGATGATGACTCTTGTAAATGAGTCCCCGTGACTCAACGAGGCTAGCCTGTATAAATAAAGGTTGAATGAATGACGATGATGATGAATGTAAGTGATGTGGAGGCTCAAGTAGGACCGATTAGAAAAGGAGGGGGTTAGGATGGAGACTTGACCTAAATAATGCCAACCTTAACATCTTTTCATTTATCCATCCATCCATCCATCCATCTTCTTCCGCTTATCCGGGGTCGGGTCGCGGGGGTAGCAGCCTAAGTAGGGAGGCCCAGACTTCCCTCTCCCCAGCCACTTGGAGCAGCTCCTCCGGGGGAATCCCAAGGCGTTCCCAGGCCAGCCGAGAAACATAGTCCCTCCAGCGCGTCCTGGGTCTTCCTCTGGGTCTCCTCTCTCTTTTCATTTATTCAAGTTTATTTGAGGACAGCAAAATGAACAGTGTTACATGATAAAAACGAACAAACCATTGTTTTGTCCTGAAGCTGCTCAATAATCCAGGTAGAAAAATCTAAAAAAGTCAAGTCTGGTCCTCTGGACATTCAAAAAACAAAACAAAGTTTTGTCTTTCGTCTGAAAGACTTCTTCAGTCAGAGGTGCTGTATTTTCTCAGTCTCATAAATATCACCTTCTCACAGTGGATCATCCAGTTTGCTGCTGACAGCCAAAACCAGCTGTTCACATCAGGGAAGCCCATCAGCCTAACGATGGATCATTAGCACCCTGATGGTTGTTTGCTATTCACAGAGGGCTGAGTGATACTAGCAATAACAGCATTGTAAGAGGGGGACAGTTGAACCCGGAGGCCTCCACCTCTGTTTAATGATGGACGGTTTCTTTTCACAAAGATGGCCTCCTTTACTCCTCTCTCAAACCATCGTTCCTCTCTATCAAGGATGTGAACATCTTCATCCCTGAAAGAGTGACCACTGGCCTGGAGATGAGTGTAGACCACAGAGTCCTGACCTGATGATGTTGATCATCAGGTCAGGCTACGTTGTCGTTCTTCTACAACGCTCACGGACCATTTCCGTTTAGATGGTTGCTAACGTTTCCGGTCCGTTCCCAGCTGCGTCCGGGCGGAAAAAAAACGCAGCGTATGTAAACTTTTACGTCCGATAAATACTCTTAACGAAATCACGTACTGTTATTATGCTGTAACATTCTACTGCCTTTTAACTCACTAAAAACTGCGTTCATTGGACCGAAACTGACCAGCCTATAGGGGACACAGAAATTTGAGTTAACAGGTTTTCTGCTCGCCTTATGTTGAAAGCAGGCTAGAAAAGTCTGCTCAGACTCGGCCACCTGCCGCTGTGTCATCATTAAACAATAATAAACGAGCTGCCACTTCCAAAGTCGGGAGAAAGGGTCACGGCACCACCTGTTACGTCGAGGAGCTGGGTGCAGGCCCCTGGAGACTTCCTCTTGGGTCCCAGGACCCGAGAGACCTGCCTCCACATGTTCCTCTCTCCCTGTTGGGGTCTCCCTCAGAAGTGGCACTCGTACTAAATAAATAAAGGAAACCTGAATTAAGTTTTTTTTTTAACAAAGTTTTTTTATTATTTTTTATGTAAGACAAACAACTAACAAACATACACACAGCAAAAAAAAAACTCCCCCCCCCCTCCCCTCCTATACCGGATCCACTACCCCAACAAGTATCCACCTATTATTCAGACATCAATCAATACAAAGCACAAGTTTGTAAAAGGAGACGACCTTTGGCCTTTACACAAATTTATCTGCTGAAATATTTTCAACATAAGCTATAAATGGCTGCCAGATATCATAAAATGCGTTTACAGATCCTCTAACAGTGTATCTTATCTTCTCCAAATGGATGAAAGACATGACCTCTCTTAACCAGTGTCCATATACTGGAGGATGTGGATCCTTCCATCGAAGAAGAATGAGTCTTTTAGCCAGTAAAGAGCAGAAGGCTAACACAGTCCTCTGATTTTTACTGAAGGAAGTCTCTGCTGCAGCCACCCCAAAGAGAGAGATGAATGGTGATGGATGTACAGTCTGTCCAAATACTCCTGAAAGAGTATCAAAGATGCCTTGCCAGTAAACATGTAACTTTGGACAAGTCCAGAATGTGTGTAGAAGTGTGGCTGAAGATTGTTTGCAACGATCACACGTCGGGTCGAGGTCCTTTTTGAATTTGCTTAATCTGTCCTTAGACCAATGTAAACGATGTACTACCTTGAATTGAAGTACAACATGGTTCAAACATATTGAGGACGAATAGATATTTTCAATAATTTTTTGCCATACTGTGTCCGAAATGGATTCCTCCAAGTCCGTCTCCCACTTACACTTCAACGTGTCTAAGTTGATATCATTATATGAGCTGAGCAAGGAATAAACTTTACTCATAGAACGTTTTGTTACTGACTTACACATCAGAATTTCATCTAAAAGAGAAACAGGAGGACGTAGAGGAAAGCATCCAGAGTTTGACATTACAAAATGTCTCAATTGTAAATACCTGAAAAACTGTGACCTGTGGATGTCAAATTTCTGTGTTAGCTGTTCAAATGAGGCAAATTTATTGTCTATATAAAGATCATATAGAGAATTTATTCCTTTTGAGCCCCAAACATTGAAAGCAGAGTCTATTATTGAGGGAGCAAACGTGATTATTTGATATTGGAGCATAAGGCTGCTCACTGCACCACCTGGTGGTGGTTGGGTTAAATGCAGAGGCCAATTTCGTCTGTCAAGTATGGGAAACATACACAGATGACAAAAATGTGACATTTATTTATTTATTTAAAATGATAATTCTGTCTTATTAAAAAACCTCCTGCACTGATTCCAGATTTTTATTGTGTGAGTTACCACTGGATTAGAAGTATAAGTTGAAACTGGTTTATTGAACGGTAACTGGGAGCAGACTAAAGCAGAGGGGGAGCTAGATGTGATTGAATTCCTCTCTAAGGTCACCCAGGTAGGGGCCGGATTGTCCTCTCTCAACCAATACAGTAAAGCTCTGATATTAGCCGCCCAGTAATAATATAAAAAATTAGGGAGTGACAAACCACCAAGACCACAGGGTATCTGCAGCATCTTACTGCCTATTCGTGGATGCTTTTTATTCCAAATAAATGATGACAATTCACTATTTAGATTGGAGAAGAAAGTCCTGGTGAGGAAAACTGGTATGTTCTGAAATAAATAGAGTAATTTGGGTAATATTGCCATCTTGATCACATTGATCCTGCCCCCAAGGGATAGAGGCAAGGATGTCCATGTAGCAATGTCTTTCCTAAGTTTCACCAGAAGAGGCAGATAGTTTGCTTTATAGAGATCTTTGTGGCTGTGAGTAATCCAAATACCAAGATATTTAAATTTGACAGAACTAATTTTGAAAGGAACTGGACCCATATGCTGCTCCTCTATTGGGGTCACAGGCATCAATTCACTTTTTTGAAGGTTAACCTTATAGCCGGATATGTTTCCAAATTTTTTAAGTAAAATAAGTAACTCAGGGATACTAGACAAGGGATCTGATATATAAAGAAGTGTATCATCAGCATATAGGGAAACCTTATGTTCAGTGTCAAACCGGTTGATACCTTTAATTTCTGTACTATTCCTCAAAGCCACTGCAAGTGGTTCAATCGCGATCGCAAATAAGAGTGGTGAAAGTGGGCATCCCTGCCTCGTACCACGTTTCAATTCAAAATAGCTGGATAGATTACTGTTGGTACGTACAGCTGCCATTGGCATGGTATATATCAGCTTCACCCATGAGACAAATTTAGGACCAAAATTAAACATCTCTAAAGTCTTGAAAAGATAGTTCCACTCCACCCGGTCAAACGCTTTCTCAGCATCCAGTGAGATTATAATCTCATCACAGTTGTGACCGGGTGGGGCGGAGGTGTACAATACATTAAACAACCGTCTGATGTTAGAGAAGGAATGACGATTTTTAACAAAGCCAGTCTGGTCAGGTGAGACAATTGTAGGGATGATCTGTTCGAGTCGATTCGCCAACATTTTTGCAAGAATTTTTGCATCAGTGTTTAAGAGCGATATCGGGCGATATGAACTGCAGCTCAGAGATTCTTTATCCTTCTTTAAAAGCAATGAAATTACAGCTTGACGCATAGATAATGGCAATAATTGTGTGGCCAGTGATTCCTCAAGAACTGATAATAGCAAAGGAGAAAGTAAATCTGAAAATTTCTTAAAGAATTCTGTCGGGAAGCCATCTGGTCCTGGAGATTTTCCATTTTGCATGTTATTAATTGCAGACTTTATCTCAACTAAAGAAAAATCTCTCTCCAACTCATTAGACAGGTCAGAGCTTAGTGAAGGAATTTTGACATCTTTGAAAAAATCATCCACTTCAGTTGGGTTAAGTGAGGCTTCAGAAGTGTATAATGATTGGTAAAATTTACTGAAACATTGATTAATTCCTGCATTATCATAACATTTTACACCATAATCATCATTTATTGCTGGGATATCCTGTTTAGCCGAACGCTGCCGTAACTGCTGTGCAAGAAGGCGTCCAGCCCTCTCACCATGCTCATAGTAGCCCCACCTAGATTTGGATATTAAATATTCGGCCTGTTGGGTAGATAAGATGTTAAACTCTGTTTGGAGTAATATACGTTTCTTAAGTGATTCTTGTGTAAGAATGTGGCAGCATTCCCTGTCTAATTGTAGAATCTGATCAGTTAGCAATTTTAGCCGTTCGGCATCTTTCTTCTTTTTATTTGCACAGTAAGAAATAATTTGGCCCCTTAAATAAGCCTTTAAAGATTCCCAAACAGTGCCAAGTGGCATCCCAGGAGTCCGATTAACATCAATAAAAAACTTTATTTCGGATGCAAGCATCTTGACAAAGTCTTCATCAGAAAGAAGTATGGGGTTAAGCCGCCATGAGCGATAAACTAATTGTGTAACAGGGACGTTCAGTTTCATTTTGAGTGGGCTATGATCAGAAATAACAATAGCTCCATAATCACATTCCTTCACTAAAGGTAAAATCCGCTTATCAAGGAAAAAATAATCAATTCGTGAATAACTCTTATGGACAGGGGAAAAAAAAGAATAACGTCTCGAAGTCGGATTTCGAAAGCGCCACACGTCAACCATACCATAAGTATTAAGAAATGATTTAATTGACTGGGCAGACTTAGAAATAGAGATCTTTCCCACTGTACTACGATCAAGAGATGACATCACGCAGTTCACATCTCCCCCAATTATGAGATTATGTGTGGAAATATCAGGAATATTCGAAAAAAGTGTACTAAAAAATGTTTGATCATCCCAATTTGGAGCATATACTGAGACTAAAATAACTGGAAGTGCATACAGTTTCCCCACCACAATAACAAAGCGTCCAGCAGCATCCGTTTTAACACTGGATGCTGTAAATTGCACCTGTTTACTGACTAATATGGCAACCCCTCTTGATTTAGATTGGAAGTTAGACTGAAACACCTGACCAGACCATCTTCTGTTAAGATGTACACTGTCTGCTTTGCGCAAATGGGTCTCCTGCAAAAAAGCCACCCCAACATCAAGTTGTCTCAAGTGTGTCATAACTTTTCTATATTTCACTGGACCATTAAGAGATTTTACATTCCAACTCACAAAATTAACTGGGTGGCTGTTAACGAACCTGTTAGTATTAGGACTGCTCATGTATTATCAATCGGACTGTAGTGCGATACCCACAAAGCATCACAGAAAGATATCTGACATAAAAAAAATACTCTCAAAATAGATAGATCCGGTATAGTCCCACCCCTCTCTCCTAAAGAACACTGAGAGCCCAACAAACAAAAACAAAATCCACACATGTGTGCTTATACTGGGGAACCAAGCTCCCTGCCTGGGCTCCCGCCTCAGTAATTAAATAATAAAATAGAATAAAATAAATGATTCCTTATTTTAAAGTTCAATTGCTATTTTGTGCTCCTAGCTGCAATTAGAACGAGCATATCACTAACCAAGATCTGGAAAGTCTCTCTGCTAAACTTTCATACACAAAGAAGAGAGAAACTAAAGCAACAATAGAAAAAAAAGAAACAACCCGAGTTCAGTCCAAAGAAGGATGTTGCCCCTCGGAATAGAGTCTGAGATTAACTAAGTAAATAGATTTTTTTTTTTTTTTTAAAGCACAGGATATATAATGTCAAAAAGTTCTATACAACCTGACAGGAACAATGGAGTCGATGGGGATTGGACCTGCTATCAACGCTGGTCCTCGCTGTCCGTTGCTGAGATGATTTTCTTTTTAACATAATCCATGGCTTTATTGGCATCCAAGAACTCCTTCTCCTCCTCTCCATGAGTGATGCGGAACCGTGCAGGAAAAAGCAGGCCGTAGCGAACATCTTGTCGGTCACGAAGAAGCCTCCTCACCTCTGTAAACGCCGCCCGGGCCTTGGCCACAGCTGCTGTGTAGTCTGATGTGATGAAGATCGGTGCCTCTTTGAAGCGAAGAGGGCCGCGGCTCCGGGCCCGACGTAATATTTCCACACATTCTTGATAATAGTGCAGCTTAGCGACAATGACCCGCGGCTTACCGCCTGGCTTGTTCCCACCTCCAGTGCGATGAGATCGATCAATAAGTGGCACTTTATCCAACTGTAGCACCTCCTTTAGCATGTTAGCCACCGCTGTCGTGGAGCTCGATTCTGGCGTCTCGGGAACTCCAATAATCCGCACGTTGCATCTTCTCATTTGCCCTTCCATGTTGTCACATTTCTTTTGGAGCCCGTTCACTTCTTCTTTCAGTCCCATTACGGTGGTGCGTAGAGTAACTACCTCATCGGACCAAGTTGATTAGCCGTCTTCTACCTCTTTGACGTTCTGTTTAACTTGGTCCAGGTCATCACGAAGTAGCGTTGTGCCGTTAGCCACCTCCGCTCTCACCGCTTGTAGCTCTCCTTTAATAAATGCAAATTCTTAAGCCAATGCCTCTTTTATCTCCGATTTAATCACAGCTGAGATAACAGATCTTATAGATGCAAGGATGTGTAAAGGATTATGAGGAGGTCAATATTAATACTGACCTCTTTACCTTAATTAATTTACTTATTCAGATTGAATAGTAATTTCACGGATTCTTTTCTTTTTCAGTTTACCCAATATATCTGTGATCTTTATGATGGATAAATAAACAGAGCTATAGAGTGACAATGGACACGTTAACTTAGCTTGATATGTCAAAGAGACACTATCATTTATTTAAAATGAATCAACTAAATTAACACCATTACACTTGATTGACATGATTTCACTTTCTTTCAATTCAAATACGTCAGCACACTTAAATTCAACACAACAGACATAAATACTAGATGTTAAACATATTTAGTCTGTGGCTCTTTAACTTAAAATAGTTTCCAGCTTAGATTGAGAGGGAAAAGAATAGAGGAAAGATGGTTTAAAGGAAATTATCGTGAGCATGATACCAGAGTGACACCTCTCATCCGACTTCTGCTAAAATCCAGGTACGTTTTGTAAACAGCTCTTTACCTTTCGACGACGAGTCTGATAAAGAAATGACACCAGCCTTCAGATGCACAGAGTCCTTTAGTCCCAGCACGTCCAAAACTGGTTCTAGTTTACGTTTCAACGTCTCCTGGTTTCCGCTTGGTCATCAGAGAATATGTCAGCTCCTGGCCTCTGACTTCAAGATAAACTTATTCCAGGAAGGAATAAACAAAGTTTTTGAGCTTACGCTCGTTCGAAGTGGACCCATAACAACATGTTATCAGTCCCAGCTGGATGACGAGTCCTTAGCGCGTGACTGGTGGTCATTCAGCTCTTTGGGAAGGTTCACATCTCTTTTGAAGCTCCCAGAAACTCTGAAGCGTTTCCGCACAGTTAGAACTTAAAAGAGACTTAGAGAGGAGTTCACTTGCCTTATCAGACCCAAGGTTACAGCCAGTAGCAGAGAGAGATTTGTTTAGGAAAAGACACAGCAAGCTGGAGCCCTTTCATGAAAAACAACGGATTATTGTCTTCTGACTTTCTAAACAAAACCGTCCGGTCTCTGTGACCCGAGACTTCACCTTTAACACAGCAGTGAACACAGTTTAAACTCTTACAGAATAACACAGCTTAAAAGCACACATCATGAAAATGACAAAAGTTATTCTTTTGATCACATCAGCCTAAAATCAAAGATAGAAATAGTCTCTTTTGGTGACTATGTGACTAATTTGTAGTAAATGTCTTGCTTTACTGAGAGGTCAGTAAAGGTCATCACTGGACAGTTCAAAAACCTTAGTTTGACCCTGGGTAGGTCCACTACATCTCCCCCCTTTTGGAAGCCATCGCCAGTCCTTGGGGATGGGGTCCAACACGAAAGGAAACCTTGAACTGTCTTTGATCTTGAAGCAATCCAGTAAGTGGAAAAGAAAAATCAAAAATTATAATCCCATAAAGTTTTTGGAAATTCCATACTGTTCGGAGGTAATCCCATTGCGAAAAGCTTTTAATCCCTTGGAAAACTGAGTCTGTTAACTCTTGGAAAACAAAGTCTGTGATCCTTTGGAAAACAAAGTCTTATAATCCACAGCGGTAATTCCATAGCAGTAATTCCACAACGATTAGTTTTGTTGATTGATCAGCAACAATTGTTTTCATAATCAGCATGTAGAGGGGATCCCTCGATTGACGCAGAGGAGGCGACCCTTGGATGAAGGTTGAAGACCAAGCGTTGGAGCTGCAGGTCCCCACATCGAAGGTTGTTGGCTGGTTGGTTTCCAGTCAGTGCCACTCTGGTTCTATGTGTCATGCAATTATGTGGTTTTTTAGGTGGGCTTATGATTGGGATTTTACATTAAGCCTTACCTATATGCACCTGGTATGTAAGCTATCATGGTTTAGATCAGCTACAATTACCAATTAAGGGGTGGATCAATTCTGTAAAATTAGATATAGGGATCTGTACCTATAAAATTTTGGAGGGCTTCTGTAACGAAGGCCTCTAATTCCAAACTATTCCTCCATTCATTACTTAGTTTAGGTTAAACTAAAATAAAAATGAAATATAGTTTGATCTAAATGTCTGTTGTCTTTTAGACGAACGACGTAGGATTTGGTATTCCTAATAAATTTTGAAGTCTATGGCGAGACTCATCAAAATGAATAGACAATCTAGAATAGAAACGATCGAATCGGTTCAATTTAGAAATTGTGAGGTCAATGTAGTTTATGGTACCTTGAGTAGCTTTAAACTACATTGACTCTTCGACGATTGAGATTTAACAAAACGAACTGCATGTTGGCATAGTTAAATCCATATCATTCATTAACCAATGTTAATACAAAACCTTTTTGGCTGGGAGTGTTCAGAACCAAACAATATCTCAACTAATGACAACAGTAATGACTAAACAACAAGGAAACAACGTTTCACTGCTTCGACACACTCTTGTCGTCAGATTCCAAAGTGCAACACACAAGAAAAACAGGTCTCAACTTTATGACCGAGGTCAAATTAAATCTCGTGGATTTAAACGGTTGTTAAGGTTAGTTTTTTGTTGTGGGTTCTAGGCTTAGCGTTTCTAAGTTCAAATTGGACAATGCGACTTATAGGGTGGGAAAGTACGGTAGTTTAAACCTGATTAGTTTATTTACTAACTTGTGTTTGGACGACCTTATTATCCCATGAAGTCGGTGTATTTGTGAGATCTTTGTCTTTTGTGGAGTCATTGAACGCCTTGTAAGGTTTGATCTGATTTCGATGTACCCATTTAGCAATTGGCTCTTTGCGGCCTTTGCTGATTTTGATTTCGTAGACGACTGAGGACACTTTGTCTGTTATCAGATGAGGTCCAGTCCACCTGGGCATTAATTTACGGGCGAGAGTTCCGGTCTCGGACCCTCCTTTCCCGGTTGCTGGAGCGAACGTATAGTACCAGACTCTGTCTCCCACCTGGAGTTCATTGTGAGAGGCCTTCTGGTCGTAGTACGCCTTGCGTCCTTCAGCAGATTTTTCCAGGTTTTTCTGGGCGAAAGCAAAAGTGTTTCTGAGGTGTACATTCAAATCTTTCATGTATTGTTGTGTAGTGTAGGCTGTCGCCATGGCGGCGTCGCCTGGTTGGTACAACAGGTGTAGAGGGAGAGTCATTTGTCGACCGGTCATCATCTCGAAGGGAGAGATGCCAGTTGATGTGTGTGGAGTGGCTCTTATGGCCATGAGGACCAGAGGGAGTTTCACATCCCAGTCCTTGTGGTTTGCAGCCACGTATTTCTTCAAAATTCATTCATTCATTCATTCAACCTTTATTTATACAGGCTAGCCTCGTTGAGTCACGGGGACTCATTTACAAGAGGGACCTGTCTCACTCACACCAAACAACCATCCACTCTCACACTCACACCTAGGGTCAATTTAGAGTCACCAATCAGCCTAACAAGCATGTTTTTTGGTCTGTGGGAGGAAACCGGAGTACCCGGAGGAAACCCACGCATGCACGGGGAGAACATGCAAACTCCACCCAGAAAGGCCCCGGACCGGGATTTGAACCGGCAACCTTCTCGCTGAGAGGCAGCAGCTCTACCAGTTGTGCCACCGTGCTGCCCTACTGCCCTAAAATACTCACCACAGTTCTGTTTGCTCTCTCTACTTGGCCTGAAGCCTGTGGGTGGTAGCCGACATGAAAGTTGGCCTTGACGCCTAGCGTCTTCCACAGTTCTTTCATCACTTCACCTGTGAAGTGTGTACCTTGGTCTGAGTTCACCCGAAGGGGAAGTCCAAACCTTGAAAATATATGATTCATTAACAACATAGCAGTGGTTTGTGCTGTGTCGTTAGGAGCTGGTAGGCATTCTACCCATTTGGTGAATGCACAGGTTACCGTGAGAAAATATTTATTTCCTCTAGAGCTCTTAGTGAGTGGTCCAACCCAGTCGATCTGGAGGTCAGACCATGGGAATGCAATGCCTCTGCTTTGCAGTGGTGCTCTGTGAAGTGGTCTGGTTGGCTGAAACTGGCCACAGACCACGCACCCTTCAATGTAGTCCTTGACATCCTTTTTCATTCCAGGCCAATAGGCAATTTGTTTTAATGCCGTCAGCGTGGCTTTATCTCCTTTGTGTCCTGCGGACGGGAGATCATGGGCATGAACTAACATCACCCCCCTTTGGTCATGGGGAACCACGAACACAGGTGAGGACGTTGGTCCATGAGCGAAAGTTAGGATGCCTTTGATTAGTTTTAGCTGTTTGCGCAGCTGATAAAGGACTTTAAGGTCTGGATCGGAATCCAGTTCGTCTTTAGACGGAGTGTTTTTGTCTGGATCAGTCAGGTACAGTATCATGGAGTTGATAGCAGGATCCGACTTTTGTAGTTGGATGATGTCTGGGTCAGTCAGTGCGGGTCGTACAGAGACTGCGTTGTCAGCAGGTCTGGTTGCGGCCTGTGCACGTGTGACTGCCATTACCCTGACTGTAGGTTGTATTGACAGAGTCTTGATTAACCAGGAGGGGTCGAAGGACCATTGAGGACCTTCGTCGGCTCCTTCTTTGGCTAAGGAGTCTGCAATGTCATTGTAGTGCTTGTCATCGCCTGGGACTCTAGAATGTCCTGGAACTTTCTTCCAGTAGATCTGTAAGTCGTGTGATGTCACCAAGTGATCACACGCTATGAAAAGCTCTTTGTGTTTGACCACTTTTCTGTCGCTTGTTAGGAAACCGTTCTGTTTCCACACAGCGAGGTGACAAGCGAAACTCAAACGAGCATAGTTAGAGTCAGTGCAGATGACTAGCGTCTTGATGGAGCGTTCTACTACCATCTGGAGAGCTATTAGGATTCCTGCAATCTCAGCATACTGAGAAGTCTGAGAGCCTAATTTGTAGCTGAAAGTTATCTGCTCTTGGTCTTGGAGGAGGACCCCTCCAACACCTGCTCTGCAGATCTTGTCGCGGAGGAATGAAGATCCATCCACGTACAATGTTGTCATATCTTTGCAGATATTGTCATCAAAGAAGTGGTGATTCGGGTCTTCAGTTACTGGGGGTTTTACCTCAACCGGCGGCTGGGTGGCTGGTACATCTTGTGTACACTTCTGGCAGATTGCCAAGTCCGTCCCCAGATGAGACTTCTTGTTTTGACCATAACGTATGTCTAGGTTAAAACTTTGAAGCGCCATGAGCCACGTTGCAACACGTGAGTTTGTCACCACACCATCTCTGATGCGTTCACTGTTAAGAAAAGTCACTGGCTGGTGTTGTGTTTCCACAATGATTTTCTGTCCACCAATGTAGCTGGAGAAATGTTTAACTGCCCACACTGTGGTCAGTAAAGCTTTCTCACAGTCTGAGAATCTCAACTCGGGGCCTGCCATCGTTTTGCTGGCGTAGGCTACTACACGTTTGTCTCTGTCGTGTATCTGGTACAGACCTGCACTTATGCAATGAGCTGAGAAGCCCACTTCCAAGTAAAACTCTTTGTTGTAGTCTGGGTAGACTAAACAAGGGGCTGACTTGATCCTGTTTATAAGAGCGTCCATTGCCTGTTGCTGTTTGTCAGTCCAAACAAATGGTACGTCTTTTTTAAGGAGTTCAGTCAGTGGTTTCGCAAGGTCCGCATAGTTTTCGATGAATTGGTTCGAGTAGTTACACACGCCCAGAAAACTTTGTAGTTCTTTGAGATTGGTGGGGACTTTGAGATTGTCGAGGCCTTGGGTGCGAGTCAGCTGTGGTTGTACTCCGTCAGGACCTACAAGTAGGCCAACGTAGTCCACTTTGGTTCTGCACCATTGGCATTTTGACAGTGATATTTTAGCACCAGCAGTTGTCAGCTGATTCAGAACGTGGTCGATCTCAGCCAAATGTGAGTCCAGTGTTGGCTGCCTCAAAAGGACATCGTCCACGTAGATCAGTGTCCCACGCTCGTGGGCGTCTGGACATGCTTTGTTCAAGAAGATGTTGAACTCTGCAGGTGAGTTAGCGTAGCCAAAGGGACACCTGTTAAAGGTGTACTGACGGCCACCAAAAGTGAAAGCTAGTTTGTACTGGTCCTCGGCGCGCACAGGGATGGTCCAAAAACCAGAGGCGACGTCGAGGGTCGAGAAGTACTTACCATTGGTGACCTTGGGCAGTTCCTGTTGGAGTTGCGTCATAGGCCATCTGGATAAGGGAACTTGTTTGTTTAGCTTTCGGTAGTCTATAGTGAGTCTCCACTTACCATTTGGTTTTAACACCGGCCATAAAGGCGCAGAGTAAGTGCTGTTACAGTATCGGATGATACCTTTTTCTAACAGGTCATTAATGATTTCTCTGATAGGTTGATGTGCTGCCAGAGGAATCTTGTACTGTCTGACAAATGCAGGGGGAGCATTAGGCGGGGTTGGGATGCTCACTGTGTGGAGCGTGGTCAACCCACAATCCATCGAGTCAGTCGAGAATGATCTCTCATATTTTAGAAGAACTTTGCGAAGTTTGTCCCTTTCTTCATCAGTTTTCAGGGCGTCGGCTTGGGCGACCACCTGGTCAATCTGTGAAGCAACTGAGAGGGGTTCTTGTTCTTTGGGGAGCTCCAGTGAGTCCCCTTCAGTGTCGTAAAACCTGTCAACAGGTAGTGCACTGTAAGTTTGGGGGCATAGACTGTCTCCTTTGTTGAAACCGAACCTGCGGACAGTGTCCTGGTCGGACTCACTGGGGGAGAAAAGAGCTATGGCCTGTGTTGGTTTCGTGAACAAGACTTGCCCCGTGTGTTGATATGGGATCAAGTTCTCTGGGAGTCCTCCCAGAAATGGAATGCTTAGCTCAAAATCATGAAAATCAGTAGAGATCAACCATCCTAGCTGTGTGTTTTTTGGGATCAGTACCTCTTCTGTGCTTGTGTTGCACACAGCAACAGTCGTGGTTCTGCAGTCGAGGGTCACTTGGCATGTGGCCTCCATGGACAGTCCTAAGTTGAAAAACATAGGAGATGGTTGAAAGTATGCCTGTTTTGTGCTAATAGCTTGTCCTTTCATGATGTGACACATCACTGGCTTGTTCATAACCTGAGGTGGTACCGCAGTGTTATGGCTGTTAGCAACCTGGCAGACCTCTGGAATGGTCTGTCCAGCCTTAAGGTTCTCTGTGGTCAGCACAGGAGAGTCCTTTGTGGCCGTGTCTAGTGACCACAGTACATTGTTGTTGATGTCCACTCGGACACCTAATCTTACCAAAATGTCGGAGCCTATGTAGGTTGCATGTGGTAAGTTCGGGACCACGAGGAACGGGTGATCCAGTTCTCGTTGGTTCCAGATTAGTTTCAGGTCAATGATCCCTATTGCGGTCATTACCTGTTTATCGTTGGGGTCTAACGAAAAGCGGAAAGCCTTTTTGTTCATATCTAGACCCAACTGTTTCTTAACCAAGGTTCCATAGACAGCTTGGCTGATCGCTGATTTCTCCGTCCAAGGAGATAGAACAGCATCATCGGTGTGGGATCCTTGGATCTCAACACCTTTGACTACCTGTGGTAGGTAGTGTTCGGTGAGCGCCGACTGTTTCAGCTCGCAGAGGGGGCTCTCTTCTGCCTCACCTATTTTGGAAGGTTCACTTACCGGGATTGTGCTCTCAGTTGAGGATTCCCTTGTGCCTTCTGAGGTACCTGCTGTTAAACAGTCAGTGTCACCTTGTGTAGGCATATCGATCGGCAGTGGTTGGCTCACTCTGGTCCACATTGTTTGATCGCCATAATCTATAATCGCGTCAAAGCGGTTTATAAAGTCTTGGCCAACCAAAAATGGGAATGAGTCAACGGTGGACACGTGTACCGGGTGGTATAGCGTCATTTCACCAATCTGCATATGAACCATGGCTATAGCTGTAAGGGTTGTTCTCGTCTCTGAGAGTCCCTGCAGTACTACAGCACATTCTTTGAGGGGTATTTCCCTGTCAACCCCGCTAGCGGCTATCCTTAGCTCCTTCAACAGTGTGGGAGACATAATGGTTATGTCAGCCCCACCATCCAGGAGGGCCTCTTCTGTGAGGACCCCTTCTAAAGTGATTGACAGGTAAGCCTTCTTAGCGGGCCCCTTCCTGATAATGTTACACAGGAACCTATCAGGTTTTTTCCGACGTTTGTTACGTCTACCATTGTCTGTGTGAATTTCATTCACCTGTACTGGTAGTGCAGTCACACATGGGTCTGAGTGATCGGTCTGTGACGAGTCATTGTCTTTGGTGAGTGCGCTTTCCCCCCCTTTTTCTGATGAGGGGCTCTCGGACTCTGTAACAATGATGTCATGGTTACAGTCAACATCTTGTTGACTGTCTATACCCTGATTGTCAGCATCCTGACCATCAGTATCTTGGTGACTGTCAGCAATCGTGGCATTGCTGTTATTTGTGTGTTCTGAGTCACTATCAATGATAGTGCTACACATCACACCAGGTTTGTTTTCCTTGTTTGTTTTTTTCAAACTTTCTAACAACCGACGTATGTTCTCCATCTCTTCTGAAGACAGAGGTTTAGGGCCTTTTTTCTGGAACTTCTGTGGGTTTTTCCTCGCCCCAGACTGTTCAGTTTGAGGTGCAGGAGCTGGCGCATTGCTCGGGGGTCCTCTCTGGGACCACCCTCTTTCATATGAGTCTCCTTGGGACCCATATTTCTTTTTCTTTTGGAAAGCCCTCCTTTTTTGATGATGGGGTTCTTCCTCTTGATGCGGCCTGTACCACTTAGGGTCTCTGGACCCCTTTTGGTCTTTGTTCCAGCGGACACCTTCATTTTGCGGTCTGTCAGGTTGGAAATTTTGCTTATTCTCGGCTTCCTTAAAAGAGTGAGCTGGCGCTCTTGCTCCTTCAAGGTCTAGCGTTTGGTATTTGACCTTTTCACCAGGACACACTTCAAAGGGTGTTTTGTTTGGTGTGCGACCTGTAAAAACATCTATCGCGCACTCTCTTATGTCTTCGATGGACCTCCGTTTATAGTTTGCGCTGACATGTACTTTCTCTCTTATGTCAGGGCAAAGATTTTTGCTGAAGATATATTTAAACCCTATCTCTTCCTCCATCTCTGGCTCGCATCTGTCACCGAAATAGGCACGGAATATTCGGTCATAATATGACCTCGGGTGCTCATTCCTACCTTGCTTGATGTCGGCTGCCGCTATGATGCCATCGGGCCCCGTGCAAGGAGTATACTCCTTTATCAGCGCAGCACAGAGAAGACTGTAGTCTTTCATTACTGCGTCTCGTTGACGCTTCATGAAAGCATGCACTGTCCTGTCCGAGGTTAACCTTACCAGACAGATTTTATCATCAACTGTAGCTTCTGGGAAGCGTTGAAGCTGGAAATCAAGGTCATCGAGATAGATCTTGGTTTCGTGTGAGCCCATTGGGCCAGGAGCGAAGGTTTGAATGCTTTTCGCCATATTCCGTAGTTCAGCCATTGATAGAGGTATTTGTGGGTTATTATCAGATCCACCCACCGGTGCATCCGGTGGGATTGTCGGTTTTAGAGGCCCTAAGGGACGGCGCGGTGGTGTTGGTGTTCTAGGCGGTGGTGTTGGAGGGAGTAGTGCATCGGGCATGGGCGGGGGCGGTGGAGGAGGGAGTGGGTCATCAGGTATGGGAGGGGGCGGCGGAGGCGGGGGGTTCTCAAGGTGTTTACTCATGAGATCCAAACATTTTCTCTCTTCTTCAAAGAGTTTGTTCATTGCTGATGCACGCTCTATTCGACAACTGTTCAGTTGGACTCTTAACCCATCATTTTCACGTTGTAACATCATGTGCTGTTCTTGTGATTTTCTATAATCCTCTTGCAGCCTTGTGTACCGTAGTGATAATGATTCCAGGGTGTCCGTGCATTTTTCCAGCGCGTCTCGTGCCTCCCCACAATCCGCCTGAAGCGACTTGTATTGATGGTAATACTTATCCTTCTCCACCACACATTTTTCCAAATCATCTTGTGATTGGTCAAAATCCCTTTTTAACACTTTGCATTCTTCGTAGAGACTACGCGTTTGTTCAGCGCTGCCAATACTCGACTGTGTTAAACTCTTTACCTCCTGCTGTAAAGTGGCAACCTCCATTTGTGCTGTTAAACATGATGTAGAGACAGCCCGGCGTACAGCAGTTTCAAAGTCTAGCTTGGCCTTTAACAGAAGGCTTAATTTAGCCAAACGTTTATCTTTGTCTGCTTTCTTTTCAGCCGTTGTGGTTCCAGCTGTTACAGTTTTTAATGCTCTGTCCACATCTGCTTCCTCCATCAACTGTGTCTCTTCATGGTAGTTTGTGATGGGCCCTGTGAGTGAAAATAAGGCACATTCGATCCAATCTGCTTTGGTCGGGTCGTGGCCTTCAGGTGGCACAGGCTGCCCCGTATCAGTGGGGTCAGGGGTCTCACCCTCTGTGCCTGCCATCTTTTATCTGGATTTTCAGTGAAAATCAAAATAAAAGATGCTCTGTATTCGTTATTCTAAACTTTTCACTATTTGAAATAAACAGGAAAGTTTAAATGTGCACAGGACAACTGTGGAAGACGATGTGTCAGAGAAAGGAAGAGAAAGAAAATTTTTTTGCAGTTATCTGGAGTGAAAACTGTACTTTTGTTTGTTATTTTAAATTCTTTTGTATTTAAAATAAGCAAAAATGTTTGTCTGTACCTCTGTTATTCTAAAAATTTTATATAAAATAAACAGGAGTTATCGTTTGTGTACAGAACAAATTTAGAGCTGGTAATTCACCATAAAAATGCTGACTTTTTTATGATGTTTTTGAGAAAACTCATCTGTCAACGTCTTTTAACCAACAGGGGGCAGCTTCGAGTCTTAATGTAATCACGAGGAAACTGATTTTTCTAATCAGTATTTAACCTTTTAGAGTTAGTTTCTAGTGTGTCCGTGATAAACGCTCGAACCACGTTCTTGTCAGAGACAAATCTATGTTGTTAGACAGTTTAGATGGCTTGAAATGAGTGTTTAAACTCTCAGTGAAATCTCAGTTTGTTCTGTCAGCGTGTGAACTGCTTGTCACCCGAAATGCACCAGGAAATGACGACACAAATAGGCGGGTCGACGCAGCGCGTCACCAGCTCTACTGCTGCTGAGCGAGGCGGAGCTCGCTACACAGATAAGTGACGTCAACCAATCAATCACAGCGTTTGTAGTTCATTCCAAGCATTCATGGTAAATGTAGTTTCTTACCTTCGACCAATGAAGTACCGGAAATGACGACAAAGTGGGTTGGTCGCAGCGGCGTGCGTTCCCACTACAGCGAATCGGCGCTCGCTACGAGTGATTGACAGCTCACAGCTCTCGTTTCATCCAATCACAGCTCATAAACAGACAAGCACGACACGTCTTTCTAACGTTAGCTCGCACAGCAGACCACAACTTTGTAGACTCTTAAAACAACTCAAACGCTACAAATTAACTTCCCAAAATTCTGAAACATGCGGCGAACACACCTAGACAGGCCAACTTAGTTACGCTCAGTAACACAGCACTGCAGCTGTTGAACAAACACGGACTC
>JBBPBX010062611.1:10291-20771 GCA_038048925.1 Garcialebias charrua
CGTCTCCGTCTGCCGACCACTTCACACGTGCCCGTTCTTCCACAGAGCCTGTCGACCCTGCTGCGTTCACTCCGCAGATGGAAACCCTGGGGCCAACGGGTAATTTAGAGGCTCCTCTGCCTCGTGTCCTCATTTGGTGTTTATCAAGACCGGATGGAGTTTCAAACTCATAGATTTTTAAAAAATAAAATCACCCAGATTGCATTTAATACAAACAAACAAAAACAAGTCACGTCACGTCCGTGCGGACTGAACTAGGCCAAAGGGCCTTCTCCTACTCCGTTCCCGTTTCCTGGAACATCTTGCAAAAAGATCTGAAGCTCTTGACCTTGACCTCTCTAAGTGACTTAAAACTTCTGCTAAGTTCATGACAAAAACCATCGCAGACAGGTCCCTGTTTTTAGTTTTCTACACCGCCTTACAACCTGGCTGTTTATGTTGTTTGTTTAAAGCTCCACTGACATGTTCTTTTAACTTTTCAAAAAATGGCACAACATATATAAATATTAAGATAGACCTCTGACCGTTTTTGCTAAAATAATGTTCAATGAATGACATTTCCTCTCAAAATATTTTAAATTTAGCGCCGTTTTTTTAGACCATAAATCCGGATTTTCCGGTCACGTGTCAGCATTACCGATTTGACGTCACGTCCGATACTGAACTCTGCTCAAACCGTACATTGAATGGACAAAAATATAAACGCATCCGTCGAATTTAGCCAATTAAAACTACATTTTAGCGATTTGGCTTCAGTTTGGGGAAAAAAAAGTTATTTTGAGTGATGCACAACGAACGCAAAGGTTTATATTCTCCGTGTTGCTTCTGTAAGAGTTATCACGATAGCTCTGCTGCCATCTGGTGCTCAATGTGAAACCTCCCTTGAAAAAAAAAAGCAAAACGGAGAATATAAACCTTTGCGTTCGTTGTGCATCACTCAAAATAACTTTTTTTTCCCCAAACTGAAGCCAAATCGCTAAAATGTAGTTTTAATTGGCTAAATTCGACGGATGCGTTTATATTTTTGTCCATTCAATGTACGGTTTGAGCAGAGTTCAGTATCGGACGTGACGTCAGAACGGTAATGCTGACACGTGACCGGAAAATCCGGATTTATGGTCTAAAAAAACGGCGCTAAATTTAAAATATTTTGAGAGGAAATGTCATTCATTGAACATTATTTTAGCAAAAACGGTCAGAGGTCTATCTTAATATTTATATATGTTGTGCCATTTTTTGAAAAGTTAAAAGAACATGTCAGTGGAGCTTTAAGACCATTTTCTTTCACTTGTTCTTCTCAATTTGTCCACTGTTGTCATCACTATTTGTAAAATCAGGTCTCTCTTGTAAATGAGTCCATGAGACTCAACGAGACTAACCTGTATAAATAAAGGTTGAATGAAAAAGGTTGTCAAGAAAAATCCTGGACTTTTCAATTAAGATAACTATTTATTTGTTGATTAGAGTGAGTGGAGAAAGTCGATCATTGAATACTTCTTTAAAATCCACCTGCTTCTCTTCTGAGAGGATATTTTAAGGCGCTTGAAGCGGTTCTTTTTGCTCTTGAGTCAGAGAAGGAAAGGCTGAGTACTTGTGTTGTAAGCTGTCAGTAGAGCTGGACGATATGGTCAAAACTTTTATTGCGATATATTTCTTAATTTCGTTCGATAACGATATAATTTCAATATCTGTATAAACAATATAAAAGTCTCAGAAAAACTGTACAAATAAATTAAAGTTAACATTTTATTTGTATTTAGCCTTCAAAGAAATTTGAAATCCCCGTCAAATAAACATAAAACTCTCAACTTTGTCAATATTAATAGATAATAATAATAATAATGAATTCAATTTATAACGCACTTTTCATTAATGAAAATCTCAAAGTGCTATATAGCTTTAATAATAATATAATAGCTTTAACTTTAACCAACAACATAACCCTAACCCATGCAGCAGACGTCTGCTGGGGTTGTTGTTTCAGGGACACGTTGGCTCAAACTTTTATTGTGCTTTATCTTCTGACTCTCAACATATTCTGTCCAGTGGAACAAGTAATGCCCCTTTTCCACCGGTCGGCACGGGTCGGATCAGATCGGCTCAGATCGGTTCGGGTTGGGTCACATCTAGTTCTGTTTCCACAGCTTTTTTGTACCCCTTCTGTGGGCGGGGTCCAGAATCCTACTCGTCTTACCACATGGTGGCAGTAGTGTTCCCTCAAGCTATTTACTAGTAGCCACCACTAGAAGAAGAACACAATAAAGGCTTTGACAGAATGTTGTGAAAGAGATGTCATGCTATAATGAGTACCTCATGAGCTGTAATCTTTAAACCCAATTCATAATCCTACCTTGTTGCCTTCTTTAAACCCATGTATTTTCCAATTTAGTATTTTTACAATAAAGATGTATTAAAAACATATTTTATTATTTAGTTATGCACAAGGTGCTTGATAAAGTTGCAAAACCATATTTGTCTGAGCTGCTTCAACCTTCCTGCCCTCCCCGATCTCAGATCAGCTGAGCAGTTGCTGCTGACAGTCCTCAAAACTTTTTAAATCTTATTTAAAAACACACATTTATTCCTTGGCTTTTAACACGTGATCTTATCTTTTATGGCATGTTAACACACCTGCAGTAAGACTGGTATATGTATTTATTTTTGTATGCTTTTTATAGTTTTTAATTAACTTGTCTTTTATGTTATTGTACAGCACTTTGGTTGACCCTGTGGTTTTTAAAATGTGCTTTATAAATAAAGTTGATTTAAAACATCACACTGTGATCTTTGAAACTGCAAAGCATGCTGCTGGGCGCAGATGATGGATGGATGGTCTGTGAACACCTTGAGGAGCTGAAGGCGCTGGATGTTGATGCCAGTGTCTCCCTGGCAAAGCATGCTGCTGGGCGCAGATGATGGATGGATGGATGGTCACTCTGTGAACACCTTGAGGAGCTGAAGGCGGTGGATGTTGATGCGTGTGTCTCCCTGGTAAAGTTGCTGCTGGGCGCAGATGATGGATGGATGATGGATGGGTAGATGGATGGTCTGTGAACTTTAACTTTAAACTGTCCAAAGGACTTTGGCCACTTTTAATTTTTGACTTTTTTTGTATGACTTCATCCTAGAACCAAATAATTTATAACGTAATAACAGTTGAGCAGATTCTAATAATCTTTATCTTATGATTCTTTAAAGGTCAAATGCAAATGGAAAGTTCTCTTAACTTCCAGTATGGATTTAAACACTATACACACTTTACATTGTAAAATAAGTTTAGGAAATTGAATGTTCCAGGACACCACTTAAGAAAATATAATGTTTAATAGGAGAAGTTTGAAGTGACAAACAGAAGTAACAAATTTCCATCTGGTGTCTCACGGCTTCCTCCAGAAGACGACACAGAGGTTGTTCAATTCTGGTGATTTTCTTCTGTTGACTGTAAAAGAAAAATGTGGTTAATTTAGTCCAGAAACTGTTTTTTTTTTTCAATGTTTTATAGACATAAATGTGTCAAGCTAGCTTCGATTTTTTTCGCCCTAGTACTTTGTAACACAAATCATGAAATACCTAAAAAAACACACCACTGATATTATCCAAATTAACACAGTGTAATCACAAGATATTCATTTACTGACTGTAACCTGTTGGAGTTATTTGAATTAATATTCAATGTTTTATGGACATAAATGTGTCAAGCGAGCTTCGATTTTTTTCGCCCTAGTACTTTGTAACACAAATCATGAAATACCTAAAAAACCACACCACTGATATTATCCAAATTAACACAGTGTAATCACAAAATGTTCAAGTACTGACTTTATTTTGTTGGAGTTATTTGAATAAATATTCAATGTTTTATAGACATAAATGTGTCAAGCTAGCTTCGATTTATTTCGCCCTAGTACTTTGTAACACAAATCATGAAATACCTAAAAAAACACGCCACTGATATTACCCAAATTAACAGTGTAATCACAAGATGTCCATGTACTGACTTTAACCTGTTGGAGTTATTTGAATTAATATTCAATGTTTTATAGACATAAATGTGTCAAGCTAGCTTCGATTTTTTTCGCCCTAGTACTTTGTAACACAAATCATGAAATACCTAAAAAACCACACCACTGATATTATCCAAATTAACACAGTGTAATCACAAGATGTCCATGTACTGACTGTAACCCGTTGGAGTTATTTGAATTAATATTCAATGTTTTATAGACATAAATGTGTCAAGCTAGCTTCGATTTTTTTCGCCCTAGTACTTTGTAACACAAATCATGAAATACCTAAAAAAACACACCACTGATATTATCCAAATTAACACTGTGTAATCACAAGATATTCATTTACTGACTGTAACCTGTTGGAGTTATTTGAATTAATATTCAATGTTTTATGGACATAAATGTGTCAAGCGAGCTTCGATTTTTTTCGCCCTAGTACTTTGTAACACAAATCATGAAATACCTAAAAAACCACACCACTGATATTATCCAAATTAACACAGTGTAATCACAAAATGTTCAAGTACTGACTTTATTTTGTTGGAGTTATTTGAATAAATATTCAATGTTTTATAGACATAAATGTGTCAAGCTAGCTTCGATTTATTTCGCCCTAGTACTTTGTAACACAAATCATGAAATACCTAAAAAAACACGCCACTGATATTACCCAAATTAACAGTGTAATCACAAGATGTCCATGTACTGACTTTAACCTGTTGGAGTTATTTGAATTAATATTCAATGTTTTATAGACATAAATGTGTCAAGCTAGCTTCGATTTTTTTCGCCCTAGTACTTTGTAACACAAATCATGAAATACCTAAAAAACCACACCACTGATATTATCCAAATTAACACAGTGTAATCACAAGATGTCCATGTACTGACTGTAACCCGTTGGAGTTATTTGAATTAATATTCAATGTTTTATAGACATAAATGTGTCAAGCTAGCTTCGATTTTTTTCGCCCTAGTACTTTGTAACACAAATCATGAAATACCTAAAAAAACACACCACTGATATTATCCAAATTAAAACAGTGTAATCACAAGATGTCCATGTACTGACTGTAACCCATTGGAGTTATTTGAATTAATATTCAATATTTTATAGACATAAATGTGTCAAGCTAGCTTCAATTTTTTTCGCCCTAGTACTTTGTAACACAAATCATGAAATACCTAAAAAACCACACCACTGATATTATCCAAATTAACACAGTGTAATCACAAGATGTCCATGTACTGACTGTAACCCGTTGGAGTTATTTGAATTAATATTCAATGTTTTATAGACATAAATGTGTCAAGCTAGCTTCGATTTTTTTCGCCCTAGTACTTTGTAACACAAATCATGAAATACCTAAAAAACCACACCACTGATATTATCCAAAACAACACAGTGTAATCACATGATACTCATTTACTGACTATAACCTGTTGGAGTTATTTGAATTTATATTCGATTTTTATAATTTATTTTCGTAGTGCACGCACAGGTTTGGAAGAAGTCAAAGCGAACCTACTTTAAATGCAGCAGATTTGATCACTACGTGACATTATTAAAGGACGGTTAATCAGGAACCCTCGTGGTATAAAGTCAGCTATGAAATATATTTAAGACATAAAGCCGCCCGCGCGCGTTGCTCGTGGCGATCCTACTTTTTAAAATCCTGCAGTTTTGAGCAGTACGTGATTTTATTAAGGACACGTTCAGCTGAAGACCCATCTTTGCTATAATTTTAAAAACAAATAATTATTTTTACCGTGTTTATCATGTAAAGTCCTGCCGTGTTCGCTTCCCTCTCTTCCGTGAAAACAGCTCGAGTCCACACAGACTCCTCCTTCCGGAGCGGGTGAGCACGGGTTGTCACCCCTCTGAAACCACACCAAAAATCTGGTGCGGCGCAGCTCGGAATATCCGGTGGGGAAGGCGTAAAGTGGGTGTCTGCGACGCACATAGGACGTAATATCCGACCCGTGCCGACCAGTGGAAAAGGGGCATTAGATGTGTTCCCACCGCTAGTTGGAGCGACTCTCCGTCACATTTTACAGCACTGACTGAAACCTGCAGTTTATCGGATCTTAGAAAGCCGAACCACTTCCACACTAGCTGTGTTTCCATCCATTTTCATTTCGTATTTTGAGCTACCTCGCAAATATGTAAATACAAATTAATGCAGATCAGAAGTGTTTCCATCTGCTGGCTTGAAGCGCTTCTACCAAGCCGCGCACAGCGTCATTACGTCAGACGTCAGCGTCATTACGTCAGACGTCAGCACTGCGCATGTCTACAGTAAACAGGAAGTAGCGGTTGAAAACTGAACCCGGCCACACATCTCGTCAAAATCGAGAGAATATTTCAGGTACGTGTTGCTATCGGGCGAGTTGTATTTATTCTGTCATGCCAACTAGTTTTAGCGATGTTACATGTTGTCCGGAGCGGAAACAGCTGAACGTCACGTGACGTGAATTTTCGCTACGTCAGAAATGAGTCGGAAAATGTGTTTCCATTTGTCGTTTAGCGCATCTCAAATCCCAAAAACCACCTCAAGCGAGCGTAAAAACTTTTTAGCGTAATTCAGGAAGTAACCTCGCAATTTGCCGTTTCCATTAAGCTTTTCTGCTGCGCTATTTCAAATTGCGCAGCTAGAAACCTTGATGGAAACACGGCTACTGTGGAATTAGTCTTTCCTCTCTTATCAGTGATGTTATCTGCTTTCTCTTCCCTTGCGAAAGCTTGTTCAGTCACATTCTGGCTGTCATCGGCACTCATTTCGAAGCAAAAACTTAACGTGCGTTGGAGATTAGCTTAGCTTAGCCTGCTACCACTAACTCCTGGATTCGAGCTCTGTGTAACATCTACTTCACCACACACTTACGTAGTTGTGTTGCAGCTTTTACTTTTCTGGTTGAAGCTGAAGCGGCCGTTTCAACCCGAACAGAAAAAGAAATGCGTCAGTAAAACACTAGCTGTGTTTCCATCCATTTTCATTTCGATTTTTGAGCTAATTTTTTGAAATCTCGCAAATATGTAAATACAAATTAATGCGAAGCAGAAGTGTTTCCATCTGCTGGCTTGAAGCGCATCTACCAAGCCACGCACAGCGTCATTACGTCAGACGTCAGCGTCATTACGTCAGACGTCAGCACTGCGCATGTCTACAGTAAACAGGAAGTAGCGGTTGAAAACAGAACCCGGCCACACATCTCGTCAAAATGGAGAGAATATTTCAGGTACGTGTTGCTATCGGGCAAGTTGTATTTATTCTGTCATGCCAACTAGTTTTAGCGATGTTACATGTTGTCCGGAGCGGAAACAGCTGATCAGTCACGTGACGTGAATGTTCGCTTCGGCAGCACGAGTCGGCAAATGTGTTTCCATCTGTCGTTGTGCGCATCTGCTCATTTCCGAACATCCCAAAAACCACCTCAAGCGAGCGTATAAACTTTTTGGCGCATTTCAGGAAGTAACCTCGCATTTTGCCGTTTCCATTAAGCTTTTCTGCTGCGATACTTCAAAATGCGCACCTAGAAACCTTGATGGAAACACGGCTACTGTAATCATATTGAAATATCGAAAATGTGCTTAAAGGGGACCACATATAGGTCTTTAAAATTTTTATGTTATGTCTGTGTGCTATCTTGACAATATTAATTCATTTTAATACACAAAATAATTCTTAGATAATCAATTATACCCTTTTTAATTCTGCCATTTTTAACTTTCGTTTTGAACGACCGGTTTCTGATACAAGTTCTGAAGTCCACGCCCTTCAACGATCTGTTTACGCCCTCTGTAACAGCCAGTATCTGTAATGTGTTGTTGTTTTAAAATTAGCTCTTTTTTTATTACTCATTTGACTTACTGTTAGTGCTAGCTTAAGATAACTTACCGAAACCCGTCTGAGCGCGCCGCAATTTGCTGCTCCTTTTAGCATTAGACCACCCGAATCCGATGCTAATGTTAGCTTGTTCCTCTTCCGGTGTTCGCCAGCTCCGCTCGTTGCACGCGGCGATTTTGGGAGTTATCGCTGTTCCAGTCAAGACAACACAAAGTTCACCAAGTGTCTCCCGTAAATTAATCCGTAAGGAGAAGGTCCTCGCTGCTGCGAGGCTGCAGCGAGGCTGTACAGTTGAAGCTCCGCTCCATCGCACCATAAGAGGGTCCCGTTGCCGCCGGTCCCTACGCCGGGGGTCTGCTCGTTTAATTTTTGCCGGCTGCACGTTGGGAGCGATCACAAATACACTAAAAATTGAACTAAAACATAATAATAATAATAATAATAATGAATTCAATTTATAACGCGCTTTTCATTAGTGAAAATCTCAAAGCGCTACACACATTGAATGCTATACACATTCATACACCGGTAGCGGCAGACTACCATGCAAGGTGCTTTCCAGTCCTACCGGGAGCAACTCGGGGTTAAGTGTCTTGCCCAAGGACACAACAACACATGGTGTGGGGAACCGGGATTCGAACCGCCAACCTTCCGATCGGGGGACGACTGCCATTACCACTACGCCACGGCCGCCCCTAAAAATAACAATTATACTTTATTTATAAAGCCATTTAAAAAAAAACACAGCTGCAACAAAGTGCTGTACACATGAAATTAAGAACATATAAACAAAAGATGAGATGAAATCATGAAAAACAACAGTCATGTGTTTAATACAGAAGTGGGTTGAGCCTAACCAGGGGTTGCTAGGTGAGGGGCTGGACTCAGGTTGTGGCTGCGGTTTGTGACGTCACAAACCGCAGGAAGTGAGAAACGAACCGTTTTTATCACAGACAAATAAATCTACTTAGAGTAAATAAACCACTGGGTGCATTTCTTTGGCCTTAGGACTGTTTTTTTATGAAGTACATACCCAAAGTTGAGTAAAAAAAACATTAAAAAGTGAATTTTGCATGTGTGGTCCCCTTTAAAACTCATATCACCATTATTGAATAAAAGTATATCGTGACATATATTGATATCAAATTATTGTCTGGCCCTAGCTGTCAGGAAACGTCAAGGAGTTGCACCCCGATACAAGCAGATAGAAATGTTCCATTTGTTCTTATCTGAGCGACAGGTGTTTTTGTTAATGTTGGTAATAGTTTATCTGCTTCAGCGCCTCATTCCTGCGGGTCCCACAAAGCTCGATTCTTGGACCCCTTGTGTTTTCATTGCATCTGCTTCCCTTGGGGGTCTGTCTGTCTCTGTTCCTGTTAATCTTGACTCTCTTGAGCCATATCTTAGCTGTCTGGTACAAATCTCAGGATGGTTTTAGACTCTAACTTTAATTTAATAAACCGATTTTCATTCAACCTTTATTTATACAGGCTAGCCTCGTTGAGTCACGGGGACTCATTTACAAGAGGGACCTGTCTCACTCACACCAAACAACCATCCACTCTCACACTCACACCTAGGGTCAATTTAGAGTCACCAATCAGCCTAACAAGCATGTTTTTTGGTCTGTGGGAGGAAACCGGAGTACCCGGAGGAAACCCACGCATGCACGGGGAGAACATGCAAACTCCACCCAGAAAGGCCCTGGACCGGGATTTGAACCGGCAACCTTCTCGCTGAGAGGCAGCAGCTCTACCAGTTGTGCCACCGTGCTGCCCATAACTTGGCAGTCGATTAACTCTGTTCTACAAAAAAAGTCTTCCAGTGAAGGCAGATAGCTAAACTCAAGTCTGTGTTGACCAGATCTGACCTTGAAAAAAATAGTCCATGCATTCGTTACAACCCAGCTAGACTACTGTAATGCTGTTTATGATGGGGTTAGTTAGGTGTCCCTTTCACATCTCCAGCTCATCCAAAATGTTGCTGCTTGGCTCTCAACAGGAACTCGTAGGTTAAGCATATTTCATCAGTTTTGTCCTCCCTTCACTGGCTCCCTGTGCGTGTAAGAATTTATTTAAAAATTCTCCTGTTGACCTTGCACCCTCATACTGTACTTCTCTGACCTACTTCAAATATATGTTCCTTCTCAGGTGCTGAGATAATCTGACGAGCTGCTTTTGGTTGTACCAATAACCAGGTTGAAGCTCAGAGACCAGGCTTTTTCAGTCATGGGCCCTGAACTTTGGAACACTCAGCCCCCCCCAACGTTAGACAGGCCACTTCACTTCCTGTTTTTAAATCTGTCCTAAAAACACATATGTTTTCACTGACGTTTAACACAGTGTGATTGGGTTTAGTATTTCATAATTTCTCGTTGTTTTTATTTTTATTTTGATGCTTTTAATTACATCTTGTTGTTATTATTTTTTCTTTAATTACTGCCTTGATCTTATTATAGAGCACTACTGTTTTAAATGTGCTTTATAAATAAATTTGACTCAACTTGCATTCTGTCAGAACGTTCAGAGAACTGTTCAGTCTCCACTCCTCTTGCTTCCTGTTTTCAGTTTTTGTTGAAACCTGCTTGTTTGTTAAAGTCAAATAAAACCATTAAAGCTGAGT